>JAMPIV010005485.1:0-136733 GCA_024509875.1 Oreohelix idahoensis
CAGAATCCTTTTCAGCTGCTTCCACTGATGAAGAGGACATTGGTGGTCCTGAACCATCAACCTCAAGTGACACAGATTTTGAGCAAACTACATCCACTAACCCAAGGTGAACTGAATGATCTTGTAAGAGATCTGAATTTACCGAAGAACAAGGCGGAGCTTTTGGGTTCCAGATTGCAACAGTGGAATCTCCTGGCAGAAGATGTTACAATTTCTGTGTATAGGAACCGCCAGAAGCCGCTTATTACATTCTTTTTCAAAGAGGGTGACCTTTCTGCGTGCCACAACATTTCTGGTTTAATGGCAGCCCTCAACATCAATTACATACCGGAAGAGTGGAGGCTTTTCATTGATTCATCCAAGACAAGTCTTAAAGCTGTTTTGTTGAATAATGGTAATGTGTTACCGTCAATTCCAGTTGGTCACGCAGTTCATATGAAAGAAACTTATGAAAACATTAAGCAGCTTTTGAAGTGTATAAACTACGATCATCATCATTGGTCACTTTGCGGTGACTTAAAAGTGGTCGCTCTTTTGCTTGGACTACAGGGTGGATACATCAAGTACTGTTGCTTTCTCTGTGAGTGGGATAGCCGTACACGAAGTGACCATTACATCAGAAGACATTGGCCAATCAGGCAGTCATTGCAGCCTGCAGTAAGAACGTTGAGAACCCAGCAGTTGTCGACACCAGCAAGATTTTGTTGCCACCCTTGCACATTAAGCTGGGTCTCATGAAAAACTTTGTCAAGGCAATGGAGAAAACAGATGAGGCTTTCAAATACCTCATCAGAAAAATTTCCAAGACTGAGTGAAGCTAAAATAAGAGAGGGAGTATTTGTTGGTCCGCAAATTCGAAAACTTCTTCATGATGACGAGTTTCTTTGCGTGTTGCATGGCAAGGAAAAAGCAGCATGGCTAGCATTTAAGTCAGTGGTGGACAATTTTCTTGGAAACAACAGATCTGATAATTACAATGAAATTGTAGAAAATCTCCTTCAGAAGTATGAGTCTTGGCTGCAACATGTCTTTGAAAATTCATTTTCTGGATTCTCATCTGGATTTCTTTACGTCAAACTGTGGAGCGGTCAGTGATGAGCATGGTGAACGATTTCACCAGGACATTGCTGCTATGTATCAAGGTATCAAGGCAATTGGAGCCCTTCAATGCTTGTTGATTACTGTTGGACTGTGACAAGAGACACCTCATCAATTGACTACAAGAAGCAAGCAAAGAGAGCTCGAACAGCGACTGAATAATGACGGAATGGGTTCAAATGTGCCTTTTTAAAGCATGATATGTGAACTTTAAATAATGTTTTTATTTTTTCTATCATTTTATGTTAAAATATCAATTAATTGAGTATGTAACCACAATTTTTATAATGCTAAAGTAGAAAGACTAGCTGTTTAGCCCAGAGAAGTAAACAAGCATACATTATTTGTATTACTGTAATATAAATTCATCATTTAAGTCATAATATGTATAATATTAATTACCAGTGTTTGTTGTTGTTGTCGATATCCCATAGCTGCTGAGCATATCTACTCTTGGCAGCCCAATGCCATTCTTAAAAAAGTGCAGGTTTTCTGCAGTTGTTTTAACGTTCCATATAGTGAGTTGGTGACTGTCAGAGGTGTCTGTAAAAGTTTTTTCCTGGCGTTTGTGAGTGATGGACACTCCATGAGGAGGTGTCTGGTTGTTTCATAGGGATGAGAGCAGTGTCTACACATGGGTAGGTGCTGAGGGTTGATACGGTTTAGATGGCTATTGACTCTGGCGTGTCCTGTTCGGAACTGAAAGATAAGACTTTGATTTCTCCTGCTAAGTCTGTTTATGTTGTCGTTGTCTTTTGGGCAGGTCATTTCATTAAAGACATTTCGGCCAGTCGGCCCGTTCGCCCATCTGTTCAGCCAGATTTCCCTTGTGTTGTTTCTGAGAATCTGTTTGACTGTTCTCATGCTGCAGGGTCTGTCCTTTTGTTGTTTAGAGGCTCCTGCTTTTGCAAGTCTATCAGCTGTCTCATTTCCAGTTAGATCACTGTGTCCAGGGATCCACTGTAGGGTTACACTGATGGAGTAGACTGTGATCAAGTTGTAAACCGCTCTTCCTATAAGAAAAATGTCTTTGTTTTCATATGGAGTCTGTTTAAGTGCTTCCAGAACAGACATGGAGTCACTGAAAATCACTATATCTGATGGCTTTCGTTCCATAAGGTCAAACTGTTGGTGTAGTAATTCAATGGCTGTCTTGATGGCCTCAGCCTCCGCTTCATAATTTGAACAATTCTCACCACAGGAGTCACAGAACTCATAAGAGGATCCATCCAGGTACCATATGCAGACGCCGTATCCTGCAAAAGAGGTGGTCTTGAAAGCTGAACCATCTGTGTAGGCCTGGATTGCTGACGTTGGGTAGCTGTTTATGGTCTCCAAGGCACACGTCTTCAAGATTGTGGGTAGTGTTTCCTTGTTGGCCGTTTTATCTATCAGCTGTGTTTTGACAGTTGGTTGGTGGAAGTTTTCCCAAGGGGGCGGTCCAAAGTATTTGTTTTCCAATTCTCTCTCTTGCGGGAGATGGTGTTTATCATTTTCCTCTTTGGCTATGTCCAGGAGAGATAGTTGTTTCAGTCTTCGTGTTTGTTTCCAAGTGTCAATAAGTACTTTGTTTGGGTGGTCTTTCTCTTGTCTCCTGTATCTCTCTACAGCTTCAGTCAGTGCTCTTTTACGCCTGATATCCAGCGGCTCTATATTGGCATCTATCTCACATACGGCTGTGGGTGTTGATCTCATCCCTCCGCAAATTAACCTGAGAGCTTGGTTCTGCACACGGTCCAGAGCTGAGATGGTATTAGTACTCACAATGGTCTGGAGGGGGAGGTTATAGTCTATCGCTGATCTCACATAGCCAAGATATAGTTGACGAAGGGTTTGTTTATCCGCTCCCCAATTTGTACTAGCTAGCCGTTTGATGAGGTTTAGGCGCTTACATGCTTTTTCCCTGAGGTTGTGGATGTGTCCATCTAGTTTCAATTGTCTGTCCAGTTTTACTCCTAGATAGACTGTTAGTGTTTCCCCACTCAGTTTGATGTTGATAGGTCTTTTTGCTATTTTGTGGCTGCGGGAGAAAGTGGTGTATACAGTTTTCTGCGCATTGATTTTTAGTTTCCACAGTTCACAATATACTGACATTGTAAGGAGAGCTCTGTTGATCTTGGCTTTTGCCAGGATGGGATATTTGTCAGTAGTCCAGAAGGCAAGGTCATCAGCAAACAGCGCCTTCGACACATTCAGATGTTTGGCAAGGTCATTAATGAAGATGAGGAAAAGGGTGCAACTTAAAGGAGAACCTTGAGGCAGTCCTTCTTCCAGCGTTCTTTTCTGTGAAAAATCACCGGCATAGTTGGTAGCTATGGTTCTATTTGTTAGGAAGGCCTGTATCCATCTAATCATTTTCCCTCCTATTCCCATTCTTCTCATCTTTAGCAAAAGTCCCTTTCTCCAAACTCTGTCGTAGGCTTGCTCAAGGTCGATGAACACAGCTATTGTGCTTTTTCCCTCTTGAAAGCCATCCATCACATTCTGTGTAAACCTGAAGAGGGGGTCATCTGTGCGACACTTACGTCTGAAGCCTGCCTGGTTGTTGTCCAGAAGGTTCCAGCTTTCCAACCACCAGTATAGTCTGTTGTTTACCATTCTCTCGACCAGCTTGCCCAAGCATGAAGTGAGGGATATGGGCCTATAGCTTTTTGGTGTTCCTGGTGGTTTCCCTTTCTTCAATATAGGCAAGATGGTTGCTGTCAGCCATGCTGATGGTAGTTGTCCCTCGTTCCACGTTCTATTGATGAACCATAGAAGTGTCTCTTTTGCCTTTGGCCCTAGTTGACAAATCATCTCATTTTTAATTTTATCTGGTCCTGGAGCTTTATTTTTGGCCAGTTTCCGTAGTGCCATTCTCAGTTCTTGCGGACGGAACGGATCATCGAACGCAGCAATATTGGTCTGATCTATGTTACGAGTGGATGTGTTCTTTAGGAGCATTTTGTCTAGTTTCTTTCTCTGTTGTGTTTTATTTACACTGGCATAAAAATTGTTGAAGACATCGGCTTTCTTGCTGCTTGATGTTACTTCATCACCACTTCCATCCACCATAGGTGTTGGGTTTGTCTTTTTTCTTGCTTCCCTCGAGATTACTGAGGAGTCTCCAAACTTTGTTCCCTTCTCTTTTTAAATCTAGTTTGTTGCAATTTTCTTTCCAAGTCTCCCGTTTATTCTTCTTGGTGACTGTTACGCACAGAATTTTGTCTAAAGACATTGTATAATTTTGTCTAAAGACATTGTATCAGCCTTCTTTTAGCTTCTCTCCTGAATTGTACACTTTGAGCTAGTCACATGTCCAGTAAGGTTAGATATACTTCTTTGTTTCCCCCTGTGATTACACTTTTTGCAAGGATTGTGGTACCATGTCGTTGTAATGACGGAATTCATCGTTATCATTTTTTTTTTGACTGAACGATGTTTCTGGTCACGGTCTCCTTTTCCTGGTAGTTCCAGGATGGTACACAGGGACTTCTGTGTTTCTTAAAATGATTGAAACCAGTGCGGTGAGGATTCATTTTCTTTCATTCATAACCCTCCACTCCCAAAGGAGCATAGGCCTTCAACAAACACATGCCAAGTCCTCCTGTCACGTGCCATCATCTCAAGTTCTTTCCATGTTCTCCTCATCATTTTCACCTCTGTTTCCAACTCTCTTCTCCATGTACTTCTTGGTCTTCCTCTGCCTCTCTTGCCCTGGGGGTTTCAGAACAAGGACTGCCTTGTAATGCTATCAACAGGTTTCCTCAGTGTGTGTCCTATCCATCGCCATCGTCTTCTTCTCATCTCTTGTTCCACTGGCACTTGTCCAGTTCTTGTCATCAGTTCCACATTGGTAACCTTGTCATACCATTTTAATCCCTCTATTCTACGCAAGCACCCATTTATGAAAGTCTGTAGCTTTTTGGTTGTTGTCTTTGTTGTTCTCCATGTCTCCGAGCCATACAATAGGACTGACTTCACATTTGAGTTGAAGATTCTTATTTTCGTGTTGGATCCTATTTCTCTTGATCTCCATATATTTCCCAATGCAATGAAAGCTCCTCTTGCCTTTTGTATTCTTATTTTGATATCGCTGTCTGTCCCTCCAACTTTATCTATATTACTGCCAAGATATGTGTATGATTCTACATCTTGTATTGGCGTTTCTTCAAGTTCAACCCTGTTTTCATTACCTGCATTTATTCGCATTATTTTTGTCTTTTCCCTGTGTATTTTCAGACCCAATTGCTGTGACCTCTCATCGAGTGTTTTCAATTTGTCCTGCATCTGATTACGGTTATGGGACAGGAGAGCCAAATCATCAGCAAAATCCAGATCATCCAACTGCTTAGTCAGAGTCCACTGGATTCCATTTCTGTTGTGTGTTGTCGATGATCTCATAACCCAATCTATTGCCAGCAAGAAAAGAAATGGAGACAAGAGGCATCCCTGTCGCACTCCTGTTCTTATCCCAAATGGTTCTGTAAGCTGTCCTTCATGAAGAACTCTGCACGTCATGTCTTCATAGGTTTTCTTTATTAAATTAATGATCTTCAGGGGAACTCCATAATGCCTCATCAATTTCCAAAGTGATTCTCTGTCCACACTGTCAAATGCTTTTTCGTAGTCCACAAATCCGATGTATAGTGGTGAATTCCATTCCAGACTTTGTTCAACTATTATTCTCAAAGTGGCTATCTGGTCTGTACATGATCTGTTTTGTCGAAAACCTGCTTGTTCATCTCTCAATTTCTTGTCTATGGACTCCTTTAATCTCTCAAGGATAATCCTGTTCAATACCTTTCCTGGCACTGATAGTAACATTATTCCTCTATAATTTGTGCACTCTTGTAGATTTCCCTTCTTAGGCAACTTAACCAGATATCCTTCCTTCCATTCTGCTGGTATCTCTTCTTTTTCCCAGACTTTACCAAGTAATTTATATAACATCTCTGTAGCCGTGTCGATATCTGCTTTGATGGCCTCTGCTGGAATGCCATCAGGTCCAGACGCTTTTCCATCTCTTAGAAGCTTTATGGCTTTCTTTATTTCTTCCTTCGTTGGTCTTTCACCGTTAATTTGTAGCTCTTCTTCTGCTGGCTGGATGTCCGGCGGGTTTTGTGGAGCTGGTCTATTGAGAAGGTCCCCAAAAATATTCTGTCCACCTCTTCATTTGCTCTTGTATATTGCTGAGCAGTTTCCCATTCTTATCTTTTATGAGGCAACTTGTTTGCTTGTATTTCCCTGTTAGCTGATTTGTGCTGCTATACAGTTTCTCTCATATTTCCTTTGGCTGCAGCATCTTCTGCCTCTCTTGCCAACTCCTCAATATACTTCCTCTTGTCTCTTTTGATACTTCTTTTTACTTCTTTGTTTGCTTCTGTGTACACTTCTTGAGCCTTGGCTTTGGAACTTCTGGTTTTGCTTGTGTTTAACTCTGCTTTCTTGTTTTTTTTATCTTTTATCTTATTGATGGTTTCTGTTGTTATCCATGCTTTTTGTTGTCTTTCCCTTTTCCCCAGTATTTCTTCACATGTCTCCTTCCATACCGTTTTGACCTGCTGCCAATAGTCTTCTGTATTCTCTACATCTTCCAACTGTTGGAGCACTTGGAATTTGTTGGATACTGTGACCGCAAATTTGTCTCTTGTTTCTTGATTTCTTAGCTGTCCTACATTAAACTGTTGTCTATAATTTTGCATTGTTGCATATCTCTTGAGTTTCATTTTTACTTTGGCTATCAGAAGATGGTGATCTGATGCCACATCTGCTCCTCTATATACCTTTACATCCTGCAATGATGATCTAAACTTCTTCTTTATGCATATATGATCGATCTGATTTTTCTGTTCTATGGTCTGGTGATATCCATGTTGCCTTGTGTATTCTCTTATGTGGAAACATGCTTCCTCCTATAGCCAGTTGATTTGAAGCACAGAAGTTTGCGAATAGTTCTCCATTTTCATTCATTACTCCTAGCCCATGTTTTCCCATGACTTCTTCAAATCCGGTATTGACTGTACCTATCTTTGCATTCATGTCACCCATCAAAATTGTGATGTCTCTTCTTTTTACTTTATCCATAATTTCCTGTAGTTTAGTATAAAATGCTTCTTTCACAGACTCTTCTTTGTCATTAGTTGGTGCATAACATTGGATGACATTGACATGAATTTTCTTTTTAGCTGTTTTGAAAATAGCTGTTATTATTCTGGGTCCCACAGCTTCCCATTCAATGAGTGCTTTCTGTGCTTCTTTAGATAACATAAGAGCTACCCCTTCACTGTGGTGTGAACTTTCGTCTTCGTGTCCTGAGGACAGCACCAATTCACCTGTGATGAGTTTCTTCCTGTCTACCCCCTTCCACTTTGTTTCACACATTCCCAGAACCTCGATTTTGTATTCCCTCATTTCTGCTGCTACTTGTGCCACTTTCCCTTGTTCGTTCAATGTCCGAACATTCCAGGTGCCAAATCTGGAAGTTCTCCTAGAAGAAAGAAGGTTAGTCAGCAACACAGATTCCTTTCGGCTTTCTCTGTGTTGCATCATACGCCTCCCCGCGAGAGGACCTTCCCCTGTCTTGGATGGCTGTGTTTTATTTTCTTTATTTGACTTGTCCATATTTGTTGAAGTTTTTTTGTGGTTTAAATTTTTTTTACAGGATGGGGTAACCGGCCCCATGCCCAACCCTCCTTAGTCGCCTTCTACGACATGCTTGGCAGGGGACAGTGTTACTATTCTTTGCTCCCCTTTCGGGCCCCGGTAACACACGGGTGTTCTAAAACGTTGATGATACTATTTTCTGCTATGTCAGCTGAAACAAATGTCAGATCTGGCCGGCTGGTCGAGCCGTGTGCCCTGTGTAGGAGTGTTGGTGGAGTTTCCAAGTTCTGCAGCAGCATTAAGTTGGTACTGCCGCACAGCTCCTCAACCTCTAGACCCCTACTGTTAAACCGCCTGTATCCTAGAGCAGGAATGTGAGTATTAAAATCACCAGCTACGACAGTTTTCTTTAGTATGGGCTCGAACTCAGGCAGACCTTTTGATGAGGTCGGGGGACAGAAAATGTTGTGTAGTGTGTACTTGGTGCTATCTTTGCCCCATAGCTTTATTACTTGGTGGTCGATATCCCCCGCAGGGTTGTTGGTTACTATGGCTTGGGTATCATTTCTGATTAAGGTCATGATGCCTTGGCACTTCAGGCATTCACATTTGTACTGTGTATAACCCGTGATGTTAATTTGTCTCCGTGGGAGTATTGTTTCCTGCAGAAGGGCTACTTGTACTTGATGTTCGTGTAGTATTTTTGTAAGCTCAATTGTCTTATTCTGTAGTCCAGCTATATTTAGCTGTAAAATGTTAAGGTTCCCCTTCGCTGACTTTTCACAAGGAGCAGGGGATTTATCTCTCTTGCGCGGGCCTTGGTAACCGAGGCGACGCCCGAGCTCGTATGGAATATGTTGTTTGACTGGCATTGGAGGTATTGGGTGTTTGCTGCAGACATCTCCCTCCCAAAGAATGCAATGTGTGTGTCTTCCTCCATGAGTATTGGGTTGATTTGCTTGGCCACTCACCTTTGTGGCTCTAAAGATCACTTCGCTCTGGGGGTTCAGGTGGGGTTCACAGAGATGCATTCCCCGCTAGTCACAAGCGCTCACGATGCAGGCCTCATTTCTTCGTTCTGTGGCTGAGCTTTTGCTGTGGCTGTGTCACGTCCTGCATCCTATGCCTTCACGATTTTTCCCAGCACAGTGGTTCTAAATTTCCATTGAGTTTTAGTGGCTTTGCTTCCCGTGTCTCAGGAGTTGGACAAAATCTGACGATGGGTGCAATGTCAGGTCGCATGGCACTCTCGCTGCAGCTGGGACGTTGGGCAGGGCCCGGATCCCTTCTAGGTAAAGACCTATCTTTTACCATCACCGCTTCAGGATCCTTGGTGAGGTGTATCGTGGATTGGACAAAGAAAGATTGGTAGGCAAGTAGAGAAGAGAGAAGGTAGCATTTAACCCATGAGTGGGGTTTGGGTTGGTGTTGACCAGAGCATGGTCCACTCGCCGGTGTATTGCGCCTACACCTTAGGAGGAGTCCCAAACAACTCCCAACCCAGTTATACCGCCAGGCACTCGGTCGCCCCCATAGCAAACTCTGTGAAAACGGGGTCACCACGTGAAGGTGCTGCTATGGACACATTTGTACAGGAGAGGCCATATGCTAGGAGCTTACTACAAGACAATAGCTTCCGCGGCGCTCACTGCACCTGGATATGAGAGGCTGTGTGTTCGCATCAACATCCATTGATGTAGGTGGGACGTCACAGCCCGAACCCTACATAGACCCCATTACTAGTGTTTAAGGGAAGTGATTGTGTGTGTAAAATCTCATTGTGTGATTCATAGAAGGAAAGCTGCTTTGTGCTGTATAAATTATGTTCGACATTTAAACTAAGGCCGGACGGAATGAAGGTTGTTAGTTTTAGAAGCTTTTAAAGCCTTTTCTGATTGCTGGACTAGACAATACTATCAGGAAATAGTAAAAGAGGAAAGATTGTAATTTAATGTATTGTTAGAGTAGGCCTATACACTCAACACTCGCCGTAAGGCCTATGCAGTTAATGATGTCAATCCTGGACATATTGGGGAAAGTGTGTGTGTTGTAATGCTGTGTTATATTATTGCATAAAACTTATTTAGACACTCAACACTCACCATAAGGCCTATGCAGTTTTGGTGATGTCGGTCATGGACATATTAGGAAAGTGTGTGTTGTAATGTTGTTATATTATTGCATAAACCTATTTGTCACTGACTGAGGCTACCTTTCCTGTGTTATCATCACTTATTCTGAACTGCCTCACTAATCTACAATCTGGGTAGGAAGATTTTAGAGCCAGATGCTATGTAAGACCTATTACATTTCAGGTCAGAGGTATCCTGTCATTCATCTTGTTAGCAGAGAAGAACTTGAAGATAAATTCAAGTGATACCAGTAACAGTGAAGTCATTGTGACAGTTGTCAATACCTACTCCCCTAATGATGAAGATAAATTCAAGTACCCTCATTAACATTGGTTCCAGAGGATTAGGTGAACTAAGACTATTTTAATAACAAGGGAGCCTTAACAACTAGGAAAAGACTTTATTTTTAGTGATTGACTTTTATTTGGTGTAGATACATGCAACCTCATCAGTGTGGTTTTATTTTTAGGGTTTGTGTTTACACAAACAAAACTAAACAGATGACTGTACATAAATAAAATTAAAAAATTGTAGTGCACTGTTTTTATTACTTTATGTCAGCTTTGAATTACTTTGAATTTAATTAAATCCCCTAGACCCTATAACAGCCCATTGGTATAATTCTGAGAGGGGCACCATAGAATTCTGGTACTGAATATTACTATCTCGGCCAGAAATTCTTTACAGCCTGACTTTATACCTATGAACTCTATACACCATTGCTCTTTTCTGAGAATGGGGTATTTCTTTTAAGACCAGACTCTTCTCTGGCAACTATCCTAGTATCACCTGATACACCTGGTTGTCTTATTCTTCATAAATTAAGGAACCTCTCGCGACAACACACTAGGCTTGTGGACTTTATTACCAAAGATAGCCACATGTCTAAACATTGTCCTCAGGTTCATATGTGTCATCATAAGTCAGAGGTCACTGATCGAGAACCATACGAGCTATCTTGAAATAACCAGAAGTCTCTATAGTGGTTTCAAGATCTCAGCTGTAATCCCCAGCAGTGTCTGGTTGGCAACAGCTAGACCTATCTGAAATACTAAAGCAACCATTCCTCGAACTGACCAGATAAGTAGCATCTGTAGACATTCGTGCACCCTGAGTGACAAGTCAAAGACTGTGTTTTATAATGAACTATATTTGTGATAGCATAGTAAAGACAAGAGTGAAATCAGAACACTGAGGAATTCTTTTTTCCAATTACTTGGAAAAACCAACAAGGACATTTTTAGTTAATTATTTAAAATTTAACTTCATCATCACCAGGTTTTGTCAAATATTTCTTCATCGATCCCATCAGCATACATTCATAATTCAGCACAAGCAGGATAGATGTAAATAAATAATTCAATTGTACTCAGCAGACTTATTAATTTTATATTTTTCAAGTTGAGTTTTTTTTTTTAATTGATTACTTATCACTGATAGTTACTTAGCGGAAGTGGCACCGTATGCTCTGACTATACTTTGAATTTTTTCTGTAGCAGAGACCTTGACCTTCATAGCCGTGACTATCCTGTAATACCAGTGTTCCTCTCGTACACTGGGACCTCACACTTTCTAGAGAGAAGACTTCTTCTACTATAATACTATCACTACACACAATAACAACCTTTCGCTACAACCGCGGTGACGTCACGGCACCAAATCTGGCGTTGGCCCATCTCTAAAAACCAAACTTGCTTTCCTAAGGAAGTAAAAACAGGGTGCTTGGAAATAATTAGGCTGGCTCTCCGTCCTCACACCACAGCGCTAAATGTAATACAGCATAGTCCCACGACGGGGACTCTTAACCTCTCTTTTTTTCCCTTGTTAACCGCTCATCGCAGGAAACGATCTTGTATGCCCCAGTCTATCACTCTGTCTGTTTATGCGTATCTTTAATGTATTTTCATACAGAACTGTAAATCCAAACGATGGAATTGCTTTTTCTGTGACGGTGAGTATGTAATATGATTCTACGTCTGTCTGCTGCAACCGATGCTCGACATTTCTTCATGCCATGCTCGACGTTAAGCTCAGTCCGTGAACTGAAAGAGGTATACTCGGGAATCAATCCTATAACAGAAGGTTGAGATCTCAGCAGGTTCTATTACAAGTGACGTCGCTACATAGATACAGACACGTGCCACAGTTAAATAGACAGAACTATATCTGATAGCACCTGCCAGAGAAACAGGGCAATCAAGACTATTGAGTACGCAGATAAAATGTGACGCCCGTGTCAATCATGTAGCCAAATTTTTTTTTGGCAGCAAAGAAGGAAACCGCCGTGTCTTATCAAGCAAGTCGTCAAATGAGAGCTAGTGAGGACTGTACACGAGTTTACCAGCCTGAGCACATCCCCACCGCATGAGTACATAAGCGCATTGGCTAAAGCAGGGGTCGGGAACCCGCGGCTCGCGAGCCGCATGCGGCTCTTTGAGCCATCTCGTGCGGCTCTCGACACTCTACTACTTAACTCTTAGTGAATGAGGGATACCATGTGATTTTTTTTTTTTTATGCGGCTCTTCAATTTGTTAAAATGGAGACACAATTAAATATTTGGCTCTATGTCACGGAAAGGTTCCCGACCCCTGGGCTAAAGGCTTGGATTCAAAAGTCGACAGCAATGCCTGGTCTCTCGCGCCTTGATGGTGTTCACTGCTAGGATCTTTCCTGTCCATCTCTTGATGTTCTATTTCCACTTACAGTGTTGTCTTCCTCTAGCTCATTAGTCTACAACGTGTTCTCTTCCAGTAAAGATTTTCAACAACGTAGTATGTCTCTGTTTATGTCTAAAACACTGCACAAGTCTTTATTTGGACCTCGCTCATTACGATATTTTCATTCTTAGCTATCATAGGACTTCATATCTTTTCCTCTTTCATGAGATGTTCCCCATTCTCCCATATATTAACATTTCAAGGGCCTCGGTTCTTCCTTTTGTTTGCTCATTATCCATGTTACCAGGCTGCACATTATTTCGCCATATCTTTCGTAAAGATATATTATTTTTAATGTAAAACTTTTGCCTCGTTTTGGCGAGGCGCGTCCTGTTCAACCTAGTCGGTTATATTAGGGCGCATGACTAAAGTTAAACTAATTTTTTTTTTTTTTTTTCCCTTAACCAGCGGCACTTAGGCTTTCAGCCCTTCGGCCCAATGACATGTCATTGCGAGGCTGGGGAACCTGAGGACTTTCCTTCCAACCCGGTCAGGAGCTTCGCTCCTTCCCATCCACAGATGGTTTATCACAGGAGCCGTTCAGGCTATTCAGTCAAATTTCCGGCCGTAAACATTTCTTCAAACGCCGACGCCCGGGTTTGAACCATGAACACCTGGTCGCCAGTACAACGCCGAAGCCATTACACCAGCGCGGCTCCCAAAGTTAAACTAAAGATATATGCATTTGTTAATGAGATAAGGAATTATTGATTAGTGATAACTGGCAACCAACTTTTATTTTTTGCAAAAGAATGTACGGACAATTTATTTTCTGCCTTTTTGGTGCATACGGTGACAACAACACAAGTGGATTCCTTAAAACGTGCGTTTTCCTTTATCTGTTTTATAATTTTAATTTATTACTGACTACTAATTTATCGGAACAGTTGCTACAAGGGTCGGGTGACAATACATCTCTGAATAAAACATATAGTTGTAAGTTGATGTAGGTAATACAAAGCTGACGAGAAAGTTGGTCGTTACTGGGACATAGGACTCGCTAGTTACTTAATTTTGTGGATAACGCAGCTGTTGGAAGACACACCGTGATTAAATCGGCACATGACAGTTCCTCATCCCACATCCGGCCGAGTGTATTCTACATTTGTCGTCCCAAATCTCGTTTTCCGTCAAGATATCCTGTTGTTACGATATATTCCATCTTTCTTCTCACAGCACGCCCACGTGATTTAAAATGGAACACGGAAAATGGGGCAACCAGACACGACAAAGCATGTGCGTGAACAAAACGTCCTTCTCAATAATAAGAGATGTATTATGTGGAGAAATCCGCAAGCAGCAGATACCAAAGCAATATACATTCCATTTCATCTGCTCGCCAACAGTACAGTCCTTTGGAGACGACCTGTCTAATGAACGATTCTTTAAGGAAAGACTTGCCCTTGGGATTTTCACGAGGATTGTGGAAGAGATGAAACATATGACAGACGATACTTTATATCGGACAGAAGGCTGGCAACAAGTCAATAACAGAGACAAGATATCAAGAGTATAACTGAAGAAGGCAAGACTAGAAGAAAGATATAGCAACTCATTAATAGAAGAGGCTGTAGAGGATAAGTGAAGGATTTAGAAGAGGTGTGCGGAAAGCGCAAGGACGGTAGAAGACATTAGGATGTGGGTATAAGAAGGAAATATACGAGTATATACATGTGGTCATCTTTCGCTGTCTTTCTATACATTCTAATAATAGTTGGTAGATAGAAGAATTATATAGTTGGTAGATAGAAGAATTATATAGTTGGTAGATAGAAGAATTATATAGTTGGCAGATAGAAGAATTATATAGCTGGCAGAGATCATATATACATCTGGCAAAGACAAAAATAGAGTCGGCAAAGACAAACATTACTGAGTCGGCAAAAAGAATCATTATAGAGTCGGCAAAGAGAACCATTATTGAGTCGGCAAAAAGAATAATTATAGAGTCGGCAAAGAGAAACATTATAGAGTTGTCACAGATAAACGTTGTAGAGTCTGCAAATACAAACATTATACAGTTGGCAACGAAAAACATTATAGAGTTGGCAAAGACAAACATGACAGTGTTGGCAAAGACAAACATTAGAGCCGGCAAAGACAAACATTACAGAGTTGGCAAAGATAAACATTAGAGTTGGAAAAGACAAATATTAGAATTGGCAAAGACAAATATTAGAGTTGGCAAAGACCAACGTTATAGAGTTGGCAAAGACAAATATTAGAGTTGGCAAAGACAAACATTATAGAGTTGGCAAAGACAAATATTAGAATTGGCAAAGACAAATATTAGAGTTGGCAAAGACCAACGTTATAGAGTTGGCAAAGACAAATATTAGAGTTGGCAAAGACAAACATTATAGAGTTGGCAAAGAGAAATTTTATACAGTGGCAAAGACAAACATTAGAGTTGACAAAAAGACATGTTATAGAGTTGGCAAAGAGAAATATTAAAGAGTTGACAAAAAGACATGTTATAGAGTTGGCAAAGAGAAATACTACAGAGTTGACAAAGACAACCATTATAGAGTTGGCAAAGACAAAGATTACAGAATTGGTAAGGACAAACACTTCAGAGTTGACAAAGACAAACATTATAGAGTTGGCAAAGACAGACATTACAGAGTTGGCAAAGACAAACATTACAGAGTTGGCAAAGACAAACATTACAAAAGACAAACATTACAGAATTGGTAAGGACAAACACTTCAGAGTTGACAAAGACAAACATTATAGAGTTGGCAAAGACAAACATTATACAGTGGCAAAGACAAACATTATAGAGTTGGCAAAGACAAACATTATAGAGTGACACATATAAAGCTGGCAGATAGATAAAATATGCAGATCGCAGATAGATAAAATATAATGAACCATTGAGGAAAACATCCCCAGTGAAAGACGACACAACAAAACAGCACACAAGTTATACATAAATAGATAATAGGAGAAACAACAAATTAATATTCCCTTCTTACACAGACAACCCAGTAGCAAACAGTGTGAAATAACTTAGTCTGATTACAAAAATATATCAACAGACATAAAGAAACTTGGAGAGCATGTACTAAAAAAAAAAAAAAAAGAAAGACAGACAGACAGAAAAAAACATGTGTAGACGATGAAGAAAATGAACAAACTAGTAAATAAGATGACCAATGAAGATGCCAGTGCAAGGATACAATGAAAGAAGGACCAGAAATAAATAAATATTGATGAACACAGCACAATGATTAAGTAAACATCATAGAAAACTGAACATGATCAAGAAGAAGTCAAGAAAATGAACTTACTCAGAAGTTAATCAAAGACAGGACAAATAATTTACAGCTACAGACAGATGGCATGCATATGTTGTTTACCTTTCATGTTGCTGAAAAAACTGACACGTAGAGGAAACGAAAACATGGGAAGCTAAAATTAGTAAATGAAGCTTATATCAAAGAAGACAAGTTAAAAAATTAGCTGAATTTCCTCATTACACCCAACGGGACAAGCTACAATTAAGGCAAGCAGAGGTTAGAAGTTCGGTAGAATTATTCAAAGTAATGTGTGTTACTGATGAACATGCCGGATGTATTTTGTATCATACTTAACAAGGTTTATGCAGCACTCAAACAAGTAACACTTAGAGACTGATAGGACAGAACAACTCTTAGAGACTGATAGGGCAGAACCACACTTAAAGACTGATAGGGCAGAACCACACTTAGAGACTGATAGGGCAGAACCACACTTAGAGACTAATAGTGCAGAACCACACTTAGAGACTGATAGGGCAGAACCACACTTAGATACTTGATAGGACAGAACCACACTTAGAGACTGATAGGGCAGAACCACACTTAGAGACTGATAGGACAGAACCACACTTAGAGACTGATAGGGCAGAACCACACTTAGAGACTGATAGGGCAGAACCACACTTAGAGACTGATAGGGCAGAACCACACTTAGAGACTGATAGGACAGAACCACACTTAGAGACTGATAGGGCAGAACCACACTTAGAGACTGATAGGGCAGAACCACACTTAGAGACTGATAGGGCAGAACCACACTTAGAGACTGATAGGGCAGAACCACACTTAGAGACTGATAGGGCAGAACCACACTTAGAGACTGATAGGGCAGAACCACACTTAGAGACTGATAGGACAGAACCACACTTAGAGACTGATAGGGCAGAACCACACTTAGAGACTGATAGGACAGAACCACACTTAGAGACTGATAGGGCAGAACCACACTTAGAGACTGATAGGGCAGAACCACACTTAGAGACTGATAGGGCAGAACCATACTTAGAGACATAGGGCAGAACCACACTTAGAGACATAGGGCAGAACCACACTTAGAGACTGATAGGGCAGAACCACACTTAGAGACTGATAGGGCAGAACCACACTTAGAGACTGATAGGGCGGAACCACACTTAGAGACTGATAGTGCAGAACCACACTTAGAGACTGATAGGACAGAACCACACTTAGAGACTGATAGGGCAGAACCACACTTAGAGACTGATAGGGCGGAACCACACTTAGAGACTGATAGGGCAGAACCACACTTAGAGACTGATAGGGCAGAACCACACTTAGAGACTGATAGGGCAGAACCACACTTAGAGACTGATAGGGCAGAACCACACTTAGAGACTGATAGGGCAGAACCACACTTAGAGACTGATAGGGCAGAACCACATTTAGAGACTGATAGGGCAGAACCACACTTAGAGACTGATAGGGCAGAACCACACTTAGAGACTGATAATGCAGAACCACACTTAGAGACTGATAGGGCAGAACCACACTTAGAGACTGATAGGACAAAACCACACTTAGAGACTGATAGGGCAGAACCACACTTAGAGACTGATAGGACAGAACCACACTTAGAGACTGATAGGGCAGAACCACACTTAGAGACTGATAGGACAGAACCACACTTAGAGACTGATAGGGCAGAACCACACTTAGAGACTGATAGGACAGAACCACACTTAGAGACTGATAGGGCAGAACCACACTTAGAGACTGATAGGGCAGAACCACACTTAGAAACTGGTAGGGCAGAACCACACTTAGAGACTGATAGGGCAGAACCACACTTAGAGACTGATAGAGCAGAACCACACTTAGAGACTGATAGGGCAGAAACACACTTAGAGACTGATAGGGCAGAACCACACTTAGAGACTGATAGGGCAGAACCACACTTAGAGACTGATAGGACAGAACCACACTTAGAGACTGATAGGACAGAACCACACTTAGAGACTGATAGGGCAGAACCACACTTAGAGACTGATAGGGCAGAACCACACTTAGAGACTGATAGTGCAGAACCACACTTAGAGACTGATAGTGCAGAACCACACTTAGAGACTTATAGGGCAGACACTTAGAGACTGATAGGGCAGAACCACACTTAGAGACTGATAGGGCAGAACCACACTTAGAGACATAGGGCAGAACCACACTTAGAGACTGATAGGGCAGAACCACACTTAGAGACTGATAGGGCAGAACCACACTTAGAGACTGATAGGGCAGAACCACACTTAGAGACTGATAGGACAGAACCACACTTAGAGACTGATAGGGCAGAACCACACTTAGAGACTGATAGGGCAGAACCACACTTAGAAACTGGTAGGGCAGAACCACACTTAGAGACTGATAGGGCAGAACCACACTTAGAGACTGATAGAGCAGAACCACACTTAGAGACTGATAGGGCAGAAACACACTTAGAGACTGATAGGGCAGAACCACACTTAGAGACTGATAGGGCAGAACCACACTTAGAGACTGATAGGACAGAACCACACTTAGAGACTGATAGGACAGAACCACACTTAGAGACTGATAGGGCAGAACCACACTTAGAGACTGATAGTGCAGAACCACACTTAGAGACTGATAGGGCAGAAACACACTTAGAGACTGATAGGGCAGAACCACACTTAGAGACTGATAGGGCAGAACCACACTTAGAGACTGATAGGACAGAACCACACTTAGAGACTGATAGGACAGAACCACACTTAGAGACTGATAGGGCAGAACCACACTTAGAGACTGATAGGGCAGAACCACACTTAGAGACTGATAGTGCAGAACCACACTTAGAGACTGATAGTGCAGAACCACACTTAGAGACTGATAGGGCAGAACCACACTTAGAGACTGATAGGGCAGAACCACACTTAGAGACATAGGGCAGAACCACACTTAGAGACTGATAGGGCAGAACCACACTTAGAGACTGATAGGGCAGAACCACACTTAGAGACTGATAGGGCAGAACCACACTTAGAGACTGATAGGACAGAACCACACTTAGAGACTGATAGGGCAGAACCACACTTAGAGACTGATAGGGCAGAACCACACTTAGAAACTGGTAGGGCAGAACCACACTTAGAGACTGATAGGGCAGAACCACACTTAGAGACTGATAGAGCAGAACCACACTTAGAGACTGATAGGGCAGAAACACACTTAGAGACTGATAGGGCAGAACCACACTTAGAGACTGATAGGGCAGAACCACACTTAGAGACTGATAGGACAGAACCACACTTAGAGACTGATAGGGCAGAACCACACTTAGAGACTGATAGGGCAGAACCACACTTAGAGACTGATAGGGCAGAACCACACTTAGAGACTGATAGTGCAGAACCACACTTCTCACTGCCAAGATGAGATCAAGTGATCATTTTCAGACTGAGAACCGGCCATTACAGACTGACATACCATCGTACAACAAACTGACCATCATATAGACAGATATGTGCCCATGTGAGAAGGATAAACAAACTGACCATCAGTTAGATGTGTGCCCATGTGAGAAGGATAAACAAACTGACCATCAGTTAGACAGATACGTGCCCATGTGAGAAGGATAAACAAACTGACCATCAGTTAGATGTGTGCCCATGTGAGAAGGATAAACAAACTGACCATCAGTTAGACAGATATGTGCCCATGTGAGAAAGATAAACAAACTGACCATCAGTTAGACAGATATGTGCCCATGTGAGAAGGATAAACAAACTGACCATCAGTTAGACAGATATGTGCCCATGTGAGAAGGATAAACAAACTGACCATCAGTTTGACAGATATGTGCCCATGTGAGAAGGATAAACAAACAAACAGTATAACATGTCCTCCAAGACTGCTGGCTTTATGAGAGGAGCATGGTGACAGCGTGGCTTTCTCTAACCCAGATGAGGAAGAAACTGTATGGTAGATGAGAGAAGCCTGAGACAGACTGCCAACTTTGTGTGATTATCTCATCATCATCATCATCATCATCAGTTGCCATCTCCACAACGGAGGTTGGCTGTAATGGATCTCCAACGTCTTCTGTCTCTTGTCTTGGTGGTACACTCTGATAGACTCTTTCCCGTCCATCTCTTGATGTTATCTTCCCACTTATAGCGCTGTCTTCCCCTTGCACGTTTACCTTCAACTCTCCCTTCTGTTATGGTCTTCTGCAAGGTGTTATGCCTTTTTATGTGGCCAAAGTATTTTAGCTGCCGAACTTTGACCTCTCTCATTAGTTCTCTTTTCATACCTAGATTTTCTAGGACCTCCTTATTTGTTTTCATCTCTTTCCATGAGATACGCCCCATTCTTCTATATATCCACATTTCAAGAGCCTCAATTCTTTCTTCCAAATGCTTATTCATCGTCCATGTTTCTGCACCATACAGAAATGCAGAATATATATAACACTTTATGATTCTCAGTTTTAATTTATGAGATAACTGTTTGGATGTCAGTATATGTTTCATGTTGTTGAATGTAGCTTTGGCCATTCCTATTCTCTTCTTGATTTCTGTTTCACATCTGCCATCTTCTGTTATTATATGACCAAGATATACGTAGCTCACAGTGAAGAAAAAAGAAATTTAGATGCTAAATTAATTCAGAGCATACAAACCATCACAACAGTCTGTAATCATCAGAAGTGGGTCTACCCCCCCCCCCCCCCCCCAATCAGACAAGTGTTTCAGCCCTTGTACTTTCTTTACATGCTGGGAAAGGTGGGCCCACCTGGGTCACAGCTCCCAATCTCCCAATACCACCCCCCAGCTGCTTTTTTTCCCCTGCCTACGCTGCAAAATGAGCTCGTTCCACTTTGTTCGCAATTTCTAAACTGACAGTTCAATCCTGGTTTTACCCATTTTGCCAAATTGAGGCAGTTATGACAACATTCAATTTACATCAATTATCAACTTCCAATTTATTTCGTAACTAAGCTTTCAATTTAGATTCCTGGGGTTGGAGTGGCTAAGAAGTATGGCGTCTGCTTCAAATTATAAAGGTATAGGGTTCAATTCCCAGTACAGGGAATATAATTTATGGAAATTAGTTTTCAGAACCAGTGGTCCTAATGATGTCATAATCCACCCTGGTTAACTAGGTAGTGAGACCGGATGCCTAGCCTTCTCGGATAAG
The DNA here is from genome assembly GCA_024509875.1 of Oreohelix idahoensis. Lineage (NCBI taxonomy): Eukaryota > Metazoa > Mollusca > Gastropoda > Stylommatophora > Oreohelicidae > Oreohelix > Oreohelix idahoensis. The sequence goes on from JAMPIV010005485.1 coordinate 21,011, forward strand.
GGCGAAAAAATAGGAGGTCATGTGTGTAAGTTGTGCATGTTTAAGATCTCTGTGCAGTTGGAAATTGTAAAGAGTAGGCCACACAGCCACTTCCCTGGCAAAATTTAAAAATTAGGATACCGACTCACCACAATAATATTTATAGAATGTGTGATTCCTATACACACACATTGGGATTATCGCTGGTGCAACAGAGTTAGTGCACTGTGCTGAGCTCCTCCTTGTGTATGATCTAAGGGAGAAGATCAGAGCACTGATGGAGTTGTCCATGTGCAATGAAGGTAGTCCTTCAAACCAAACCAATTTAGATTCCATAATAACTCAAATTAGATTCTACATCATTTCCTATTTAGAACCTATTTAAATGTTAAAATTAGATTCTATATCAACTTTCAATACAGAAACTACAGCACTTTTAAATTTAGATGTTAAGATCATTCACCAACTTTCAAGATTTTGACAATAAAATATGAGATGATATCTTTAAACTTTAAAAAACATTTTTATTTAACGAAAAAGATAAATAAAACTATCTAGAGTACAGACATGGACACACTATCTCATGTACAGATGTTACACCAAATATACTTAATATTTCTTACATTTTAATCTTTATATATGCAACTTCCTGTTTTGTTTTTTTAATGTATATATTGCAGGTAGTGGTTGGGGGAACAAGTACACCATAATACAAAAATTCAAAATCTGCAACACATTATTAGGAGATTAGGTATTACATCAGAATTGTCCACCCATTTAGCTTTTTGACATGTCATTTGGATCAAAGACCCAAGTGAACTGGGTGTTATCCTAATCGCCCCAGACTTTCTCACCCTTATGGCCCTTATTATGCATGGAGGCATATCTGGAGTCATCCTTACATGACCATTAGATATGCTCACAGCTATAATATATAGATTTGGATGTGAACCTGTCTGTAAGACTAATTACACCATCATTGACTCTTGAAATCATCCAGACGCTTCTAAGGATTCCCCCTGTGGTGAAACCTGTTGAGAACCCAGCATTGCATACTAAGCTCAGAGGATTCACTTGAGCCTGTTGTGGATTTGATGGTATTGTATGGTTGATGTTACCTAGTGTGATGCATGAGGTCAGCTGTGAAGGCTCCTGAGATAAATGTAGCTGTGAATTTACAGAAGGCCCTTCTTGCTACCACTTACGACCTCAGACATATCTTTTTTACTAATGAATGTGGCTACGTTAAAATCTAGGGTACTGATATGTAATGTGTTGTGGTAGATTACATACACACACACAGATATTTAATAAGTCTAATAATATTAATAAAATTTATAATACACTGAACTAACTCAAGCTGTTTAAATTTTTGATATTAAATTTTCTTTAAGTTTATTTGTTCTGAACCAAGGTTTTATTTTGGTCAGAACATATGAAAGGTTTTGAAATTATGAATGAAATGCATGAATATATGTCATAATAAAATAGAAAATGTGTACATATGTATTTCAAATGACTGGTTAATAGTAATTATCTTAAGATAGTCCCAGGAGAACTTATTTCTATATATGCTGTTGGGGTGATATCATCACTCCCTGTCTATGACTACCAAACATTGTCCCTTCACTGATGGGAGTAATACAAGTTTTATTTCCCAAAATTTTTGTGGGTTCTAGTGATGGTAATATAGTTGGTGTGTTAGTTAGTAAATAAGTTGGTGAAGGTCCAGCAGGCCAGACGCTCACGTATCTTGACTGAGTAGTTCTGGTGCTGGAATCTGGTGGCCCCACCTCTCCGTGCTTGGGGGCAATATAAGGCTGCTCTGACACAATAGACTGCACTGGTCCACACTTGTATTTATCAACACAGCATTTGACACCACTTTGGTGCCAAACAGAAACTCACACTTCTGCAACAAAAGTATTGGGTCATGTGTCAGAACTCTACCTCCTGAGCCACTTCTACACACAACACCACACAACAACACCACATAGATGGGGTCAGATCTCTCTGACCATACAGCACATCTTACCAAGTTGGTTTCACATAGTACTAGTTCCCCAAGACTACATATTCTGAAATATGTTCATTAGCTTCCTGCTATTGAATAAGATAGGTGATATGTTCCACTGATCTCAACACTTGATCCGCCCTTCATAATCCTTGCTGGCGTTTATGTATTTTGTTTGTCTCTAGACCCTGAACTTGGGCTGGGGATCTAGAGCGAATCCTTACTTGTTGTAAGGGATAGATTTTGATATGGCAGTATCAAATCACTCGAAACATTAAACAATATTAAAATATACAAAGAAATACTTTCATTCTTACCAGAATTATGAATAGAGAACACAGTTATATTCTAGCAAAACTCAGCTGAGCTGCTGGCTCTAGTATGGCATCCCTCTAAATATGGCAATTAGCTTCTGGGAAATACACCACTGAAGAATTACTGTGTCTACTACTGGACAATTTATTGTTGAATGGCAAAAATGCGCGTCTGTGCGCCTATAATATGATTATCTGTGGCCAATCACCGACTTTCCCCCTTTCAAATTTCAAACCTCCTACCAAAAGTCAATTCAGTCATACCTCAGTCAAGTATGTATTATTGTCTGTTGGTCCGTCTGTCTCTACTTGTTTTTCATAAAAAAACACCCTTGGTTCTACATGCCTTTCTACACGAATCGGTCTCTAGAGTTATTTTTAGCCACAATTTTTTCCACTAATTCCCCCTCTCTTTCATTCTAACTAGATTTTAGCACTTGAGTCTCAAGGCCGCAATTTTTGAAAATTAGTGACATTTTTTTTTAACAGTGCAGTCGCTCGTCTGTTATGAACAACACAGTCTTTTGTCAATATCTTCATTATTATCTATCCGTCTGTATAAATGAAAGCATATTATTTCTCTGCTCAAGATGGTCTATCAAACTAGCTAGTTTTTATATTCCTAACATTATTATTAAGAAAAAGTTACTTTTTCAAGGTTAGTTGTTTTTTTGAAATATGTTCAAGCATCTTCTGTAATGCGTTTGCCGCTGAATTCAAATAAAAGGACTCAGTATCGTAAAAGCGTCCAAGAAATGACTGTTGCGTATAATAGCTAAGGTCCCTTTTGTCCATTTCTTTACATTGTGTCAACTTGGGGACGTGAATTTTTTTTTTCCTTTCCCCACCAATTGCGTCTTTTTAGCCTTGCTAGTTTCAAGCACGTGTTCAGTCATATTTTTTCTTTTTGATCTCCGTTCCCTCCCGTCTCCAAGGGTAAACGTTTTGTCTTCACGTCTAACAAGTTAATTTCCATGGCGGGTATTGAACCGCGGCATGGGCGATCATGTCTTCTAGTAGCTTACGCCTTATTTTTATCCCTACATTTTATCTTTGGAGATATTTTAACGTTGTATCATGGTTAAATTTATCACACATCTCCCCACTTGAAAACATGCCTACAGCAAGTTCCAAAACCAGTGATACACATAGATAAAATTACTCCTCACGCCTACCACTACTCTAATTTTGATCACAGGGGTGCCGACTGAGGAAATCTGCACCGACATTTAATGACCCTGGGATGTACTCAATACTAAACTGATAAGGTTGCAGTAATAAAGACCACCTCAACAATCTTGCGTTTTCATGCTTAGCCTGAGATAAGAATACTAGGGGCTGATGATCCGTCTGGACCACAAAAGTCCTACCATACAGATAGATTTGAAACTTCTTTATTGCCCATATTAACGCTAAACATTCTTTTTCGCTTGTGGAATATCCTTGCTCCGCCTTATTCAATTTGCGGCTTGCATAAGCGACTGGGTTCAGTTCCCCATCAGGTGAAGATGATCTTTGCAACAAAGCCGCCCCGAGTCCTACATTACTTGCATCTGTTCTTACAACAAAGTCCTGTGTCAAATCAGGCAGTTTGAGAATAGGCTTGCTAGTGAGTTTTTCCTTTAACTCTTGGAACGCTAATTCACATTGCGCAGTCCAAACTATTTTATCTGGATGTCCCTTGCGAGTCAAATCAGTCAGAGGAGCACATATTGAGTTACAATTTTTGATATATTTTTGGTAAAAACCACATAACGACACGAATGATCGCACGTCCTTTTTTGTTTGTGGTCTAGGTGCTCTCTGCAGTTTTTCCAAGTTCTTGGGGTCAGGGGTCATGTTGCCCTGATATACAGTGTGTCCCAAGAATTCCAACTCTTTGCATCCAATACAACATTTTGTTGGCCTAGCAGTTAAGTTCGCCTCCCTAAGCCTATCAAATAACATTTTTTAGGGAGTCAATGTGTTCTTCAAATGTCTCTGTGGCGACGAGAATATCATCCATGAAATTCGTGATACATGGGTTATTCAGGGGATCCAACAATTTGCGCATCATCCTTGAAAATACACTCGGAGCATTTTTCAGTCCGAATGGTAGCATGTTGAATTCATAATGTCCATCCGAAGTGCTAAAAGCCAAATAAGGTCTCACTTCAGGCTTCACTGGAATCTGGTAATAGCCTTTACTAAGATCCACCTTTGAAAAGTATTTTGCCTTGTTTAATCTGGCAAATAACTGTTTTGTGTCTGGTAATGGATCCACTTGTCCTTCTGTGACAGCATTCAGTTTCCTGTAATCTATGCACAGTCTGTGTTCCCCAGACGGTTTTCTCAACAAAACTACACTGGAGCTAAAAGATGATTCACTGTGTGAAATAATCCCCTCCTTCAACAAATAATCTATTTCTTCTTTCAATGCCTTCTCCTTCGCGAACGGAATAGAATAGGCTCTCATACAGATTGGGTTTGAGTCTACCAGTTTCATGTCATACTGTAGCAAATTTGTATGTCCTGGTTTATCTGTTAATACATCTGTATGTTCCTCCAGAACCTGTTGAACTCTCTCCCTCTGGTTTTTAGTCAGGTGCTTACTGACTTTTACCTGTGCTGCTGTTTCACAAGGATGTAATGGGTATTCATGTGAAGTGAGTGGTTCCTTTTGCATTTGAGTTGCGATAGCCAAGGTCAGTAAGGGGGTGCTTTCCTGGAGTGGTCTGTCCAGATATTTCTTTAAAAGGTTTACATGATAAACTTTCTCCTTCCCCTTTTTGTCAATTTTATAGTTTGTTCTAGACACCTTCTCTAGAACCGTATATGGACCTTGCCATCCAATTTGTAATTTATTCTGGCTACCGGGTAGTAGAAGCAGCACCTTCTCTCCCACAGCTAGTTCTCTGTCCTTTGCCTTCCTATTAAAATATGCTGCATGTTTCTTCCTGGCTTGTTTCAAATTATCATTTGCCAGTTTCCATCCAGCTTTCAAACGAGTGGTCAGTTCGTTCACGTATTGATAAGATGAGGTAACAGTCTCCTCTGCCTTCTCATCTGTCCAGGTCCTTAATAAAGCTTCTAATGGACCTTTTATGGGTCTCCCAAATAGCAGAGTTGCGGGAGCCATCCCGGTTGAACTATGTGGTACCTCCCGATACGCAAACAACGCGGCGGGCAGGAATTGATCCCATAGATCCGGTTTTTTTTTTCGTGTGCCAGCTTCCTCAGGATAGAAATGAGAGTCCCATTGAACCTCTCTACCTGGCCGTTCCCTTGAGGATGGTACGGACTACAATGAAAGTGTCTGGCTTGAAATAGCTTAAAAAACTTCTTCCGTTAGTTTCCCCTTGAACTGTGAGCCATTATCAGTCAAGATTTGATGCGGGAATCCTAATCGGGTGAATATTGTAAGTAGTGCCTCTGCTACATGTTTTGAATCAATTGATGGCAGGGCTACCGCCTCTCCCCACATAGAACAAGTGTCCACAAGAGTAAGGATGTAACTGTTCCTCCTCTTGGTCCGAGTGAGAGGTCCCACAATATCCACTGCAACCCTCTCAAAAGGTGTTCCCACTATGGGCATTTCCCCTAGAGTTGCAGGAGCAGTCCAATGCTTTGGAGCTACCCGTTGACATTCTGGGCAGGATTTGACATATCTTTTTATATCCTCCGTTATCCCTGGCCAGAAGTAATGACAAGCTATACGCTGTCCTGTGGCGCTGATCCCCATGTGACCACTGAAGGGAATCGCATGCCCGAGTTCCATCACTTTATCCCTATATGAAGTGGGAAGAACCAGCTGGTTGTGACCATTTGTTCCAGTTCCGGCCTTCCTATATAATAGTTTGTTCTTCATAAAGTATTCTCCCTTGCTTGGAGGTGTGTGGCATTTGGGCAATTTTTTGAAACATGGCTTAAGGGTCTTATCCTCAGCCTGCGCCTTCCTCATCTCCTCTGGATGAGCATTTATAGGTTCACCTTCTTCCTCCTTTTTCTGTGACCTGGTCTGCACTGTCGCCATGATCACAGGTCTCTCAGGATTCCCCAAGAAGACGTATCTACACCCCAATATCAGAGGGTAGATTGGTTCATCTATCACTGCTGCTCTGATTTCTCCTTCCACATAGCGAGTTTTCACCGTTATCCTTGCGATGGGAAGTGTCATGAGTGGTATGTCCTTAGTCGCCCCTTGTATTTCCACTGTTTCTGTGGTATACTGACTTGGGTCCACTAGGCTAGACTTCACAACAGAATCATAATCCAAACCTGTATCATAAAGGCACCTTGTGGTGACCCCATTACAAATAACATCCTCACAAACTGGGGGGTGATAAGGTTCCTGCTGTCCCTTAGGATTAACCTTTAATCTTTGAGTCCCCGACTTCATTGCAGCAATGTTTGAAGGTTTCCTTCTACAAAATTCGGTGTTATGGTTATCTTTCTTGCACCATTTGCACCATCTTTTTCCTTGGTTCAACGGTTTTCTTTCATTGTATTTTTGGTCATTGAACTGTGAGTTTCTGTCACGATAGTCATTTCTTGGCCGTTCAAGGTTTGTCCTACCTTTATTACCCTGTTCTCTATTATCAAATTTATTAAATTGTTGTGGAGCTTTAAAATTGTCTATGTGCTTCTTTTTAGCACCACTTACTTCTGCCTGGGCTGCCTGATACCTCTCAGCGACATTTAAAACCTCCCCCAACCTCTCTGCACCTTGTTCCATGAGAAATTTTCTCAAGTCTGGAGCCATGGACTCTCTCAATTGCTCTATCATGATCATCTCTTTAAGATCTTGGGTCTTCCCCAGAGCAGTCCATTTCTCCAAATAGGTTTCCAGTCTGGCAGAGAATTGGTGGTATGTCTCCCCAGACAACAGTTTGGCATTTCTAAATTTCTTACGATAAAAATCACATTTTTTTCGTATCTTAACAACAAAGCCTGCTTTAAAATGTCATAATTGTCTTGGTCTTCTCTGTTCATTTTTGCGAAGACTTCATAAGAAGTACCTCTCAGTCCCTGTGATAACTTTAAACTCCACCTCTCTCTCTCTAACCCATATGTAGTAGCTAATAATTCAAAACGACTGAGGTACCCCTCTATGTCATCGTCTTTCTCAACAAAATGGTCTAAATGAAACCCCATAGCTGATGTTGAGGCTCCCTGACTAGGCGTAGCATCTGAGGCAAAAGGGCTGGCACCATTTTCAGGAGCATGGCCTTGTAATTCCAGCTCCCTTAGTCGTAATTCATGCTCCCTTTGCAACCTTCTGTCTTATGCCTCCCTTTCGGCCTTTTTTTTCTGCTGCCTCCCTTTCGGCAGTCAATCTTTTTTCTTCTGACTCCCTTTGCTGTCGTTTTTCTTCTGCCTCTAATGCTTTAGCCTCTTTGTCAGCCTCAATCTGCAGCCTCTTAAGTTCTTTATCAGACTCAATTTGTAACCTCTTCTCTTCAACTATCCTCCTATCTTCCCTTTCAATATACTTATCACATTCTGCAGTTACGTATTGTATTAAACCCTGACCATCCATTCCCATATCCTTCGCCGTTAGCACAGCAGCTGATCTGAACTTTGCCAGCTCCGCCATGCTTTTTAGACAATTTAGCAATGAGCAAGATAAATCTCTAACCAATTAATAACTAAAGTAATTCTAATTAATTAATTAATCAATTAACTACCACTGGCTGTGAAGATTCACCAACTTTTATTTTAAGGGACACTTTTAATTTTTACAATTGGTCCCCCTGATTTAATTCTCCCACCAGGAGATCCTAATATTACTGATAAGCTAATTATCCCTGGACAAGACCCCAATATATGTAGTGGATTTGATGGTATTGTATGGTTGATGTTACCTAGTGTGATGCATGAGGTCAGCTGTGAAGGCTCCTGAGATAAATGTAGCTGTGAATTTACAGAAGGCCCTTCTTGCTACCACTTACGACCTCAGACATATCTTTTTTACTAATGAATGTGGCTACGTTAAAATCTAGGGTACTGATATGTAATGTGTTGTGGTAGATTACATACACACACACAGATATTTAATAGGTCTAATAATATTAATAAAATGTATAATACACTGAACTAACTCAAGCTGTTTAAATTTTTGATATTAAATTTTCTTTAAGTTTATTTGTTCTGAACCAAGGTTTTATTTTGGTCAGAACATATGAAAGGTTTTGAAATTATGAATGAAATGCATGAATATATGTCATAATAAAATAGAAAATGTGTACATATGTATTTCAAATGACTGGTTAATAGTAATTATCTTAAGATAGTCCCAGGAGAACTTATTTCTATATATGCTGTTGGGGTGATATCATCACTCCCTGTCTATGACTACCAAACATTGTCCCTTCACTGATGGGAGTAATACAAGTTTTATTTCCCAAAATTTTTGTGGGTTCTAGTGATGGTAATATAGTTGGTGTGTTAGTTAGTAAATAAGTTGGTGAAGGTCCAGCAGGCCAGACGCTCACGTATCTTGACTGAGTAGTTCTGGTGCTGGAATCTGGTGGCCCCACCTCTCCGTGCTTGGGGGCAATATAAGGCTGCTCTGACAAAATACTAGACTGCACTGGTCCACACTTGTATTTATCAACACAGCATTTGACACCACTTTGGTGCCAAACAGAAACTCACACTTCTGCAACAAAAGTATTGGGTCATGTGTCAGAACTCTACCTCCTGAGCCACTTCTACACACAACACCACACAACAACACCACATAGATGGGGTCAGATCTCTCTGACCATACAGCACATCTTACCAAGTTGGTTTCACATAGTACTAGTTCCCCAAGACTACATATTCTGAAATATGTTCATTAGCTTCCTGCTATTGAATAAGATAGGTGATATGTTCCACTGATCTCAACACTTGATCCGCCCTTCATAATCCTTGCTGGCGTTTATGTATTTTGTTTGTCTCTAGACCCTGAACTTGGGCTGGGGATCTAGAGCGAATCCTTACTTGTTGTAAGGGATAGATTTTGATATGGCAGTATCAAATCACTCGAAACATTAAACAATATTAAAATATACAAAGAAATACTTTCATTCTTACCAGAATTATGAATAGAGAACACAGTTATATTCTAGCAAAACTCAGCTGAGCTGCTGGCTCTAGTATGGCGTCCCTCTAAATATGGCAATTAGCTTCTGGGAAATACACCACTGAAGAATTACTGTGTCTACTACTGGACAATTTATTGTTGAATGGCAAAAATGCGCGTCTGTGCGCCTATAATATGATTATCTGTGGCCAATCACCGACTTTCCCCCTTTCAAATTTCAAACCTCCTACCAAAAGTCAATTCAGTCATACCTCAGTCAAGTATGTATTATTGTCTGTTGGTCCGTCTGTCTCTACTTGTTTTTCATAAAAAAACACGCTTGGTTCTACATGCCTTTCTACACGAATCGGTCTCTAGAGTTATTTTTAGCCACAATTTTCCACTAATTCCCCCTCTCTTTCATTCTAACTAGATTTTAGCACTTGAGTCTCAAGGCCACAATTTTTGAAAATTAGTGACATTTTTTTTTAACAGTGCAGTCACTCGTCTGTTATGAACAACACAGTCTTTTGTCAATATCTTCATTATTATCTATCCGTCTGTATAAATGAAAGCATATTATTTCTCTGCTCAAGATGGTCTATCAAACTAGCTAGTTTTTATATTCCTAACATTATTATTAAGAAAAGGTTACTTTTTCAAGGTTAGTTGTTTTTTTGAAATATGTTTGAGCATCTTCTGTAATGCGTTTGCCGCTGAATTCAAATAAAAGGACTCAGTATCGTAAAAGCGTCCAAGAAATGACTGTTGCGTATAATAGCTAAGGTCCCTTTTGTCCATTTCTTTACATTGTGTCAACTTGGGGACGTGAATTTTTTTTTTCCTTTCCCCACCAATTGCGTCTTTTTAGCCTTGCTAGTTTCAAGCACGTGTTCAGTCATATTTTTTCTTTTTGATCTCCGTTCCCTCCCGTCTCCAAGGGTAAACGTTTTGTCTTCACGTCTAACAAGTTAATTTCCATGGCGGGTATTGAACCGCGGCATGGGCGATCATGTCTTCTAGTAGCTTACGCCTTATTTTTATCCCTACATTTTATCTTTGGAGATATTTTAACGTTGTATCACGGTTAAATTTATCACAGAGCCCCAGACGTTAACTCTGGCTCTTTACCAGAAAAGCCACAGGAAAAGCCTAAATCTACAGTGTAGATAATACCAAGGAGTCTTCAACTTGGTATTGGCTACAAAAGAGCGACAAGCTCTGCAGCCCTAGTTAAACAACAACAATGCCCCATATCAACAATATGACAGGTTTGAGAGACTACCATTAGGTGACAAAAAAAAATATTTGCTGATTGGAAATTTTTTTTTTTAAATTCATGATGAAAAATACCCTGTTAAATCTGTGGTGGGTTATAATTAGAATATATAGTGTTGCAGATAATAATTTTGATTGCCAGTGCCTGATCATGGTGTCATTTAGCCTTTCCAGCTAGTGTAAATAGAGTAAATTAAATGTGAAAAATTGTGTTGATGGTGTGAGATATCAACACAATTTTTCACATTTAATTTATTCTATTTACACTAGCTGGAAAGGCTAAATGACACCATGATCAGGCACTGGCAATCAAAATTATTATCTGCAACACTATATATTCTAATTATAACCCACCACAGATTTAACAGGGTATTTTTCATCATGAATTTAAAAAAAAAATTTCCAATCAGCAAATATTTTTTTTTTAATCTATAGGGTTCATACAGTAAAATCATAATATTTGAGAATATGCAATGACTTCTGAATAGTCATGCTTAGTATACTGATCCTTAAAAATTCTACGGATGAGTATGAATACGCTATATTCACTTTATGAATATCATAGCATCCAACAGTTGTGGGAGAACTAATGAGACTGCCACACAATCCAGTTGTTGCATGCTCCAGTCAATAATAACAGAGTAACATATCTTGACGTGATTAAAATATACCAAGGGACTTCAACAGCACATCAAGCAATATCAGTTCAATATGGAGAGAGTATAATCTTTAATGATCTTGTAGGACCTATGTAGTGTTATTTTATTTTTTTAAATTTCTCATTATCTATTGGAGTAGAGGATTAGTATCATTACATACGGTATACTGCAGCGAACGTTAGTAGTGGTATAAATGCACAAAACTACAGGAAAATAAGTAAATCTTTGTGTCAAAAGATTTTTAATATAAGCGTATGTATTTTAATACACAAGATCACTAGTGTGGATATGATGACAAGAAACCGACAACAAATTAAAACCTAATACTTTAATAAGGGGGAAAAAAACCTTCAAAACCTCAGAATCGAACACTCATCATTCAGATAAACAACTGGTTTCTCAAACAATGATCATCTGTTGATTTTGATGAATAAAATAAGATATAGGCTAACTAGCAAGCGCAGTAAACAGAACTGAGAGGACTGAACACAACAACTGGATGTTGCCTATCATTTCATCACGTCACGTTCGATTAGATACTTCGAAATTATAACACAATGTATATACTGTTTAGATTCTGATGGGTATCAGGGAGCTGAGAGCTAAATGTGCTGAATAAGATCCACTGATCGATGTAGGGGACAGTAGACTGGAGGCCATCATGTTGACCGGATATGCGGCATTTTGCTTCCAGCTGGAATTTTTTTCTTCATTTTTAGTGTCCGAATGACAGAGTGGTTAGAGCGTTGGTCTCTTGCGACAAAGGTGTCAGGTTCAATTCATGGTAACGACACACTTCAGTCTACCCAGCTGTAAATAGGTACCTGACTTTGCACTTGAGTCCAGGAAGGAAAAGGCAGGGAGGAAGGGAAAGTTACCCTACCTCCCAATGCTGGACCTAGTATAGTGGTCTCTAACACTTCACTCACCTACGGCAGTATCAGCTACGGGACCACCTTGACCTTGTTTTCTTTTTAATAAGGCCTCAGTGTTTGTCGGGCGTAATTATTTTTGACAAAGCTCAAAACAAGGTTGGAGTGAGGTTATGGCTAGCTGTAGCGTACACATGAATAGCACTTGGGCAACATGGCGGACGCTGTCTGCTGTGTCCAACTTCTACCGGTACATTTATTACAGAACAAAGACAAGGTCTTCAACGAAAATCAACTGCTCGGTAAGATTTACATATAAAAAAAAAAAAAGTAAAGGAACCCGTTACACGCCCATTGAGGCATATTGGGAATATGGTGTTAGGCCCATATTATCTTGACCGTCGGCACACGAGGGGTGATGTGGTCGGCATCACGCCGGCCGCCTTAACCTTCCCAGAGTAGCTCTGGTACCCATTTGGGGCTGGGTCGACCCAGGAGCCGTTTGTGGCCTAAAAATTTTCCGCCTCATCTGGGGATCGAACCATAGACCACTGCGCTAGGAAGCCAGTGCACTAACCACTATGCTACCGCGGCTCCTTAAGATTTACATATAGGCCTAACTAAATCGCGGTAGGCCTAGGCTACTGAGATTTTGCATTTGCCTGAAACTGAACAATTACAAAAATGTCACAGGTCATATTTTTGGTCTGTTAATAGCAGACGGTTTTACAGCTTGCGGGCTTACCTGATAACGGGTCATTTCATGGTCATTCACTTTTGTTTTTCAACGCTAGGGACTATCAATATTTAATGTGAAGAATATGTCAGGTGGCTATCCCTTTCAAACCTTGCGCTGCAGATGTAAATGATGTCTTTCACAGTTTATAGCAGTTTAGAATACTTCGTACTGAAGTCCATTCGGCATTCTGCTTTATAATTCCTGTGATGATTTGCCACATATTTTAAGGTTTCCTCCATTATTTATTTAAGAGTTCACCCATCCGTGATTTTAACCTACCCGTCTATTCTGTGTTATTCGTCTTCCACTACACATTACTGGACACAAGTATTTCGGCCTTTATTTGATCTATACTTGCTGATAGGAAAGTTATATTAGTGATTGCATCTTTAAACTGTCTGGGTCGTCCATGGGTGCTATATATCATAGCTGTGTGAGTGCCATGAGAATGACCTCAGCCAATAATGCACTTTTGTTGGGGTGCAAAATAGGCTGAGCGTCCTTTCACGATGTACTGTCCCAGCAAGGCGATGGCGCCGTTCGGTTGGTCCTAGGTTCGATTCCCGGTAAGCCTGTCACTTATATTTTCTTTTCTGTTGTCTAGTGTCATCCTTTATGTCCAGTGAGTACCTGTTAATTACCTTTATTTATTCACATATTTTAACAATCTTGAAAGGAAAATTTCTAGTAAGTGTTCCTTCAGCACAAAACTCGGTCATGTTAGACGTATCCTCCAATGTTATGAGACTTCAAAAACGTGCAGCTTTTATATCTACACTGCACGTTTTATTTGTTTACAATTAAAGTGTTCATTATTTGCACACACTTCAGTTTTCATCCATGAATGATTTTTCACTATTATTTGTCATCACCCTTCAGGTCCTCAAAGATCATAGGCTTTCTGTCATAACATGACCGTTCCCTTCATTTTATCATGTTTTACTTGTCTTTTTGTCTTTATTGTGCCTTCCATTTATTTCTTCTTTTTTTCTCTCACTATTTGAACGCATGACTCAGGTTTCATGTTGTTATTTTGCCTGATCTACCATGAGTAAAGATAACATTAACACCCAGCTGAGAGCAGGCAGATAATACTGCCCTATCTTGTTTAAAAAGACAAAAACAAGACGGGGGTGTTTATCGCTCATACCAAGCTTGGCATCCATACTTCTCGTATTGAGAATCTAGAGATAAACTGCAAAAGTACCTTGGGTGTGGCCGGATATTAATGTAACCTATCAGGTATGGACACTCGTGTTTGTCAACATTTATGATAACAATTTAAACTGAGGTTATATCATAAGTTGCAAGCATGATTTATAAATACCCTCGATGGCGTGTTAATACTTGAGATATTTTATAACCCGACAATTTTTAGGTTGGACAGGTGTGTTCTTTTACCGTCCTCTACCTCTCGTATCCTAGGGATAAACAGAACAAGGACTGCCTGGTAAGGCTATCAGCAGGTTTCCTCCATGTGTGTCCTATCTATCTCCAGCGTCTTCTTCTTATCTCTTGTTTCACTGACACTTGTCCGGTTCTTGTCATTGGTTCCACATTAGTGATCTTGTCATACCACGTCGTCCGGTTCTTGTCATTGGTTCCACATTAGTGATCCTGTCATACCACGTCGTCCGGTTCTTGTCATCGGTTCCACATTAGCGATCTTGTCACACCACTTCAATTCTTCCACGCAAGCATCCATTTATGAAAGGCTGCAGCTTTTTGGTTGTTGTTGTTGGTGTTGTTTTCCACTACAATTACATTTTATTTTCTTCTCCCTTGATTTTTATTTTGTATTTTTTTTTAAACCTAACTGTTTCTTTTTTTTTCCTTTGGTTCTATCCATAGAAATCTCCATAGAAATGATGGGACCTCTTGAAGGAAGTCTGTGACAATGATAACGTTACCGTTAACTTATATGATAGCATCATTATCCTTCTTTCATTCCTATGGATCATGGAGCCACCGCTGCAGCTTCCCCCCCCCCCCCCCCACAGGGAGTCTGTACAAACATTCACATATTCTTGCAGCAGTGGTTTCTGTGGCAGTTTGTATTACATGATGATGTTGCCAGACAGTGATATCAAAATAAGGATACAACAGCCAGAAAGAGATCTATGTCACAGATGGAAATAGTGCAGCAGTGATCATCCACTTTTGCCCCTCCCAATCTAGTTTATTTTTTGGTGCTACATGAACGAAGGATTCACTAGTGCAATTAACACGTGAGCCGTTTGGAAATTAAGCACGGTGGAACAGAGAGAGAGAGAGAGAGAGAGAGCGAGAGAGAGAGAGAGAGAAAGAGCGAAGCATGGCGTAATAGATTCTTTGATCAGGGGCGATGTTAAGTCTGAGACGGACCTTGGATTGTAAAACTTTCAGGGGAATTAATTGCGTAGCTGATATTCGGCAAGGCGGAGATGATGAAAGTCAAGCCAGAGAGGTTGTCGGCGGCAGAGGTGGTAAAATTACCTTTGATTCAAGAATCGAACGGCAAATGGGCTCGGGTCTGGCAGTAGGTGTGACTTTCGCAGTAAAGAGCGATAGAACGGAATTTACGGATATATACCATGATTCTCCGATAGCCATAATCAGTTGTTCGGAAATCTATCTGAAATTCACTAGCTCGATATCTTAGATTTCTCGTACAGAGTGAAAATTATTAGATTTTCGTGGAGTGTTTAATTTTTCTGATTGCGGTAATTTATATACAAGGTACTAGCCTTTAAGTGATTTAGTGTGTTTAAAGTTTTCATTATATTTCACTGAGATTTTCTGTGCTAATTAAATAACTTATATCTAAATCTTTTTCAGCCGTAAAGTGAATTTAATTACTCGCTATTTCCCAGTAAGAGATGTTTTAAATTGACTAGTACATACATTAAATAACTGTCTACTGACGGTATATATTATTTACTTCTATCCATTTTATGTAATTTTTTAAATGACTACTGTTCATATCACGCGTTAAAAATGATAGGATAAGCTAGACACGTGTGTTTTAAATCTAATTTATAACGGAGTGGTGAAGAGGCCCTATTTTAACACTTGTTAGATATGATATTGATAATTTGGTTAAATGTTTATATTTTCTTTCCTAAAATCTAGGCTGATCAACCAGAGTACTAGCGGTTTTGTTAATGGCCATATGAACTTATGATCATACGAACTTATAATATTATAAGCATCCAGGGATATTTAATATTGATGAGCTTCTTGCTGTGACATGTATGGTCCAATTTTCCTCATTTTCATGAGAGAAACCAGAATAGAACTATTAAATTATAATATTAACTGGACCAGAACTATTACCAGATTTACTTATATCAATCTCATCAGCCAGCTGTGGCGAAATATGTCAGCAACATTTGTGTCACTTAACCTAGCGTCTCAGCCACCTGAGGCTAAACAACATAGGAACTATATATATATATATATATATATATATATATATATATATATATATATATATATATATATATATATATATATGTTCTATTCATCCTACGTCGGCGATCACCACGCATGAACCTTACTCCAACCAACTGAAGGCATAGATAACTTATTGTATCCAGGACAAATTAAATCACCGACTCTAGTGACTCCCGTGAAATTTGCAGTCAGCAATCAGCAACTACGGCGAATCTGGGGCTGGATTTGGCAAAACTTAAATTTGACACTAAATATTACTTATTAGTGTATTTCCTTGGAATGCCTGCGACAACTACTGGGGTAAGCAAAAGTCTGAAAGTGGCCACTGAATGGGTGTGAATTGAATGAACGGAGAAACTTATGTCTTTTGTTAACATCATATACTTATGTGGTTTCTTCTTTCTTTTTTTTATCTCACTAATCTGAGTAGTCACGGGATAGATTACATTAGGAGCCTATTCTTTTCCCATACATGACTATTTCATAACTTATTATTAACTTTTGATCTTTTGGGTTAATTAACCTCTGTTGGGATCGTCTTTTCTTTTCCTTTACCAGAGGGGGAGAACCTATTTGATTAATTTCTTCTTTTGCAATTTTGTCTGTAAACTATGATCTAGTAATGTATATGCTTATTGTTGTGATCTTCTATTGATAATAAACTTTATTAAACCTTTAGTTATCTTGTCGGTCAACCCCCTATCCATTATATGTTAGTCATAGTTTGTTTTCACGTTCGTGCGTATTTGTCACAGAATTGTGTGCATGTGATTGTAGTGTAACTTGTATTTTCGTACAAGTAGAGAAAGTGCGTCTGATTTAAATTTAGTCGTCCAGATAGGCTGGATTAGATAAATTATTCTATCCAGAGACTGTCCTTTCTCTTACACGATCACCTCGTGATAAAACTATTTCCTACCCCTTACTTTCACATTGTCACCACTATCACCTCTGCTCAGACAGGACTATAAACATCTATTACCTATCTGATAAAATCTACAACAATCTATTATATTGGGAAATATATGGGGAAGAAAAAAAATAAAGCTGTACCCAAACCTCTTACCAACTCTTTACTATATGTGCCAAACATAGCCCCTGACCTTTGCATATGGCAGGGAAAATTACGTCGTGGGAGATGGCGTTCTTAAAAATGAGACATGAATGTTACCAGGAGAGACTGAATGACAAATGATGTCAGTTTAGAAATATTTAGAAGAAACAAAGCAACTACAAGCGACAGTATATATACACACACACACACAGGGTGTTTCAAATGATGTAAATACACTTTAAAAATTTGTTTCATGAACAATATAAACCATTTTAATTTGATTGATCACATTTTAAAGCTAAGAGGGGGTCGGAGTGGCTAAGGGGCATGGAGTCCGCTTCGAATTCTAAAGGTACCGGGTTCGATTCCCAGTTGAGGGAATATAATTTATGGACATTTATTTTCAGAACCAGTGGTCCTAATGATGTCATCCCCCCCCCCCCCCTCAATCTCCTGGGTAATGAGATCGGATAAGGGCGAAAAAATAGGAGGTCCCGTGTGCAAGCTGCGCACGTTAAAAATCCCACGGCAGTTGGAAATCGTAAAGAGTAGGCCACACGGCCGCTGCCCTGGCAAAATTTAAAAATCAGAAACCTACCCACCACAAAAATATTTATAGAATGTTTATTCCTATATACACAGATTGGGATTCTCGCCGGTGCTACGGAGTTCGTGCACTGTGCTGAGATCCTCCTTGTGTGATCTGAGGGAGGAGATCGGAGCACTGATGGCGTTGTCCGTGTGCAATGAAGATAGCCCTTAAAACCAAACCAAACCAAAGCTAAGATGAACAACTTTTTCACAGTAACATTAATTGAGTTTACAAGTTCAAAATGCCCACCATCAGCATGAATACATTAGCGACATCTCTCACCAACTGATCTACAATTCTGTTAGAATTGTCTTTCTTTCTTCAAAACTTAATTGAGTATTCTCTGCCATTTTTTCATGTATCTGAAAAATAAAACAAAATCACTTCATTGTAAAAAAAAAATGTCTATCTCTTAGCTTTAAAAATGTGATATTGAAAATTGAAATTGTGTATGTTGTTCATGAAATATAACATTTTAAGGTGTGTATGCATAAATTTGAAACACTCTGTGTATACATATATACATACAGAATATATAAACTGGTGATTGAGAGAGAGAGAAGGTGGTTTGGCCATCTCTTGAGAAAAGGGGCCTGATCAATTACCAGCACCACTCGCCTACAGCTGTAGAACATCAAGTTTTAGGACATGGAGAAGGCAAACGGGAAATGGATGGACAGCACTACAGTAATCCTATAACGCGGGCTCACACCAATGAAAGAGAAACACTTGGCTCAACGACAAACAAAAACGTTAGCTCCCCATGACTCATCACGGCAATGGTGGACCGAAAAAGTAAGGACGGTAGGTAAGTAATGTAAGTGCCTCCTTCAACCGGAAAAGGTTGATCTGACCAAAACTATTATCATATTTCTAAGTGAGAACAAACATTATGTCTGGTTCTGCCTTAACAGTTACTTAAAATTGAAGAAAGCCAGCTCTTACAAAGATGAAAAAGTACATATTCGCAGCTTCGTAAATCTCCAGTTCCTGAAAGTAGGTCACAGAAAGAGCGCGAGCGATGGACCCTCGGGTTAGAACTGTACTCGAAGCAAGCCATCGGAAGATTTATTCACAACCTTATAAATGGTTTTGTGTATGGCTCTCCACAACGACCAAGAAAATGTAACCTATAATTCCGGTCTCACCGAAATGCTGAACTGAGCAGTTTTTCCAAGAGAAACATTAGCAGCGAGAAATCAGTGCAGAAGTGATCTCATTTTTTTTTTCGTTTCAGCCTACAGAAAGCGTATGAGCGTGGGGTTGTTTTTTTTTCTGTGTGTTGTTGTTGGGCGGGGGTTATTTAATAAAGTTTCATCTTATTTGCAGCCACTTCTGTATTATCTATTATCTGCATCGATCTCTAATTAGTTCAAATAATAATAGTAATAATAGCACCTTCAGTCATAACTGACTATGGGAATTAGCACTACTTCAATTCAATACGATATTATCTGTTCTATTCAATAAGATATTATCTGTTCTATTCAATAAGATATAATCTGTTCTATTCAATAAGATATTATCTGTTCCACTCAATAAGATATTATCCATTTTATTCAATAAGATATTATCTGTTCTACTCAATAAGATATTATCTGTTCTATTCAATAAGATATTATCTGTTCTATTCAATAAGATATTATCTGTTCTATTCAATAAGATATTATCGGTTCTATTCACAAAGATATTATCTGTTCTATTCAATAACATATTATCTGTTTTATTCAATAAGATATTATCTGTTCTACTCAATAAGATATTATATGTTCTATTCAATAAGATATTAACTGTTCTACTCAATAAGATATTATCTGTTCTATTCAATAAGATATTATCTGTTCTATTCAATAAGATATTATCTGTTCTATTCAATAAGATATTATCTGTTCTACTCAATAAGATATTGTCTATTCTATTCAATAAGATATTATCTGTTCTATTCAATAAGATATTATTTGTTCTATTCAATAAGATATTATCTGTTCTATTCAATAAGATAGTATATGTACTATTCAATAAGATAGTATATGTTCTATTCAATAAGATATTTTATGTTCTATTCAATAAGATATTATCTGTTCTATTCAATAAGATATTATCTGTTCTATTCAATAAAATATTATCTGTTCTATTCAATAAGATATTATCTGTTCAAGTCAATAAGATAATATCTGTTTTACTCAATAAGATATTATCTGCTCTACTCAATAAGATATTATCTGTTCTATTCAATAAGATATTATCTGTTCTATTAACAAGATATTATCTGTTCTACTCAATAAGATATTATCTGTTCTATTCAATAAGATATTATCTGTTCTATTTAATAAGATATTATCTGCTCTATTCAATAAGATATTATATGTTCTGTTCAATAAGATATTATCTGTTCTATTCAATAAGATATCTGTTCTATTCAATAAGATATTATCTGTTCTATTCAATAAGATATTATCTGTCCTATTCAATAAGATATTATCTGTTCTATTCAATAAGATATTATCCGTTCTATTCAATAAGATATTATCTGTTCTACTCAATAAGATATTATATGTTCTATTCAATAAGATATTAACTGTTCTATTCAATAAGATATTATCTGTTCTATTCAATAAGATATTATCTGTTCTATTCAATAAGATATTATCTGTTCTATTCAATAAGATATTATCTGTCCTATTCAATAAGATATTATCTGTTCTATTCAATAAGATATTATCCGTTCTATTCAATAAGATATTATCCGTTCTATTCAATAAGATATTATATGTTCTATTCAATAAGATATTAACTGTTCTACTCAATAAGATATTATCTGTTCTATTCAATAAGATATTATCTGTTCTATTCAATAAGATATTATATGTTCTATTCAATAAGATATTATCTGTTCTACTCAATAAGATATTATATGTTCTATTCAATAAGATATTAACTGTTCTACTCAATAAGATATTATCTGTTCTATTCAATAAGATATTATCTGTTCTATTCAATAAGATATTATCTGTTCTATTTAATAAGATATTATCTGTCCTATTCAATAAGATATTATCTGTTCTATTCAATAAGATATTATCTGTTCTACTCAATAAGATATTATATGTTCTATTCAATAAGATATTAACTGTTCTATTCAATAAGATATTATCTGTTCTATTCAATAAGATATTATCTGTTCTATTCAATAAGATATTATCTGTTCTATTCAATAAGATATTATCTGTTCTATTCAATAAGATATTATCTGTTCTACTCAATAAGATATTGTCTATTCTATTCAATAAGATATTATCTGTTCTATTCAATAAGATATTATTTGTTCTATTCAATAAGATATTATCTGTTCTATTCAATAAGATAGTGTATGTACTATTCAATAAGATAGTATATGTTCTATTCAATAAGATATTTTATGTTCTATTCAATAAGATATTATCTGTTCTATTCAATAAGATATTATCTGTTCTATTCAATAAGATATTATCTGTTCTTTTCAATAAGATATTATCTGTTCTATTCAATAAGATATTATCTGTTCTATTCAATAAGATATTATCTGTTCTATTCAATAAGATATTATCTGTTCTATTCAATAAGATATTATCTGTTCTATTCAATAAGATATTATCTGTTCTATTCAATAAGATATTATTTGTTCTATTCAATAAGATATTATCTGTTCTAACCAAAGTTTCAAGAATTGTAGCTCTTATGGAAGGAAAAGGCAGCGAGGAAGGGAACTAGTCACCCACCTCTCGACGCTGGACCTAATATAGTGAAGTCTCTAACGCTTCACTACCCTACAGCAGTTTATGCTACGGGACTATCTTTTCCTACACTTTTAATATTCTGACACCTGACACATAAGCAGTTGGATGATCTGGATTTTGCTGATGACTGTTACGTGCAGTCTTTGATATCTTACAATATTATACATAGGTAATTTTTTAGTGCTTAAGGGAAAGTCATTATTGAGTTACTTCCCTTGAAAGTTGTGTCGGCTCTTTCGATCAAACTCCGCGGATAAATCCATTTTACTGCGATTTATTCGTTGTTTGGGTAATAATAGATTGTTCTTGCTTCAGAATATCTATGGCCTGAATTTATGTGTATTGTTTGTCTGAGTAGGACGAGTCTGTCTTATATCTGTATATCTTTACATATCTAAGTCGAACTATATGTTCTGTTGTCTCTAGAGAGGTCGAAGGCTATTCGGCGGATGTGTCGCTAGAGTGTGGTGTGATTTGGCTTCGTCCTGATAGGGACTGTGTGTTTTCCATGTCGGCCTGTCGCCGGGGAAAAAGTGATCTCAGTATTTGTGGGGAAGGTGATAGTCGTCTAAACCTATCGTGTATGCTTTACCCCAGTGTTTAGTCGTATTGCCAAGGAATGGCAGTTTCATATTTCCTCTACCAAGGTAATCAAAGATACTCTTATGAACTCTCGATCGAAGCCACCATTTTCGATAGTTACGATTTGAATGTCTAAGAGAATATATTTGACTCGATGAAAACGACTTCGATTCCTAGCAGCACTATATCCTGTAGATTGCAGTCAATTGTTCATGATCAAATCTACAGAGCAATGAAATGTTTTATGAATGACTAACTTTAGGACAGATTCATTATCTGTATCCAAACGTGAGTGACAGCTCACGAGTGAAGCCATCTTGGAACCAAAACATGTAGTGACTTTCAAGAAGAGAAAAGGGATGCCCGTATTATCGCTTGTTTAGTCCAGAGATCACTGCTACACATGAGAACCCGTTATTAGCGGTTCAATATCATTATATGGAAAAATATGTGCTGAACATTATGTTGAAGAATCGTCGCTAGACGAGATTAGGTTTAGAAGCCATCTGAAATATTGTTTATAAGCTGACGTGCTCAGTCAGTGAAGTCAGATGATATATGTATGGGCGATACTGAGTGCTTGGCTACTGACAGTCCATTATACACTTATTCTACATGAGTGCCCATGTAACATTGCAAGACCATTTATCCACTGTACTATGATGTATTATGGCAACCTGTGATTTGTCACTATCTGTGCTGTCGAGTGTGTACGTCCAATTAAACTTTAGAAAAGGTACACAGTCGTTGGTGTCGATGACTTCCAGCCATACATGAGTGTGAGAAAAGAACATTTTTTGTCAACACCACGAACCTTTATCATCATTCGCACATTATACACTCAATCCATGTCTACACACCACTGCGTAGGTCAAGTTGACATTCCATACACTACAGTGGAGCAAACAACACCATAGAGATCTTATCAACTGATGATGATGATGATGTCTGCTTCCATCCACTTATATCTATCTTTTGGTGGATATCATTAACGGGAATAAAAATCCAACGTTATCAACCTTATCATGACTTAGCTCTTCTGTCCCATAACCGTAATCTTCTTCTTCTTCTCGTTCGCTGTTGTTTAGAAATGTCTACACAAGAAGTCCGGTTTTCTGGATGTATGTTGCTGTGGTTGAAAGTTCTTCAAGACTCCCAAACAGCTTAGTGTGGATGTGCGTCTCTGTGGGCCAATGTTCAGTTCGCAATTGACTAAGCATGTGGCAGTCTTGCAGGATGTGTTCGGCTGTCTGTGCTGCCTGTCCACACGTACATAGGGGTGATGGGACCAATCTCAGTCTGTATAAGTGACTGTTCAGTCTGTTATGTCCTGTTCTAATACGGAACAGGATCACCTGTTTTGCTCGATCAAGATAGTGATAGTTGTCTCTTTGTTGGTCAATTTTTCTTGATGGCATTGATAAGGGTCTTCTTTTCCTGGAATGTGATTGTTTGTTCTTTTTGTTCCTGTATTGCTCCCTCTTTTGCTAACGTATCTGCTCTCTCGTTTCCTGGTATGCCACAGTGTGATGGTATCCACTGTAGCACTACCCTTCTTTTGATATTTACTTCGCATAGGACTTTATTTAACTCTGGCAATTTATCACCGTTGAGGGCTTGCAGAACTGACATTGCATCGGTAAGGAATACAACCTGCTGACATTGGCTTATTGTGTTATTTATGATTCCTGCAGCAATGCTTAAGGCCTGTACTTCAGCAGCGTAGTTTGAACAGAATATTCCAGTAGGTGAACAGGTGGATTCGTTTTCTTTGTCTGGATAGACCACATAAACACCTGCGCCTCCGTTCTTCACTGCTCTGGTTGCAGATCCATCAGTATATACTTGGATCCATGCTTCTCTGGGGTATAGTTCTTCAATCATGTCACATGCTGCTATTTTCCTTTGGAGAGTAATCAGATGCAGGGCAAATTGAAAACACTCGATGAGAGGTCACAGCAATTGGGTCTGAAAATAAACAGGGAAAAGACAAAGATAATGAGAATAAATACAGCTAATGATAACAGGGTTGAACTTGAAGAAGCACCAATACAAGATGTAGAATCGTATACATATCTTGGCAGCAATATAGACAAAGTTGGAGGGACAGACAGTGATATCAAAATAAGAATACAAAAAGCAAGAGGAGCTTTCATTGCATTGGGAAATATATGGAGATCAAGAGAAATCGGATCCAACACGAAAATAAGAATCTTGAACTCAAATGTGAAGTCAGTCCTATTGTATGGCTCGGAGACATGGAGAACAACAAAGACAACAACCAAAAAGCTACAGACTTTCATAAATGGGTGCTTGCGTAGAATAGAGGGATTAAAATGGTATGACAAGGTTACCAACGTGGAACTGATGACAAGAACTAGACAAGTGCCAGTGGAACAAGAGATGAGAAGAAGACGATGGCGATGGATAGGACACACACTGAGGAAACCTGTTGATAGCATTACAAGGTAGTCCTTGTTCTGGAACCCCCAGGGCAAGAGAAGCAGAGGTAGACCAAGAAGCACATAGAGAAGAGAGCTGGAAACAGAGGTGAAAATGATAAGGAGAACGTGGAAAGAACTTGAGATGATGGCACGTGACAAGCGGACTTGGCATGTGTTTGTTGAAGGCCTATGCTCCTTTGGGAGTGGAAGGTTATGAATGACACATAAGGTAGGTTTAATTTTTTTTTTCCTGCCTACAGAAGTCAATTTTCCTATACTTTTAATATTCCGACACCTGACACATAAGGTATGTTTAATTATTTTTTTTTTTTTTGGTCCTGCCTACAGAAGTCAATTTTTTTTATATCCTGAAAAGTCACCTGGTCACTTCACCACTAAGCATTGGTTTAATGTTATCATTAACAGGCAAAATGATTCCGTTTTGTAATGTAAATACTATATTACTATAGTTAATTAATTCAGAATAAATGTGCAGAAAAGGCCTGTCGGAGTTGATGACTCTAATTATTGTGTGGGTGTAGTAAGATCCCTGATACCCCGATCAAATAGATAAAATATTACTGCTTATAGATTTAAAAACTATACGGATAAAATGGGGAGTTGTGCTCAGACATCGTCACCATAGCCCGCCGTCATGTTGGTTCTAACAAGCAGTACGCCATAGTAAACGATACACAAAAAACTGTTGGCTTTTCCCCTCTCCGCAATACCCATTTCCTCTAAAATAAACGGCTTTTGACAGACCGAAATGCATAGTTAGTTTCAAACGGAGTGATAGAATAAAAGAAATGGAGGAATGAAATGAGAGACGGAAAAATGCAACCTTGACAAGCGTTGGTTTTTTGAATTTCAAACTAGGATGACAGGCGACAGCTGACGTCACAGACTCGCTTAGTCTAACACTAAACGCGAATGAATGATTGGGAGTTTGAATAAAAACTACTTGGCCATAGTTACGCTGTTGCTAGGGACATATTTTTTCCCAAAAAGTTAAAGTTAAATAAAGCAGTAGCATCTGCTATTGAATGAGAAGAAACCCCCACCGCTTGCCCCAACCCGTTCATTAGTGGCGCAGTTTGAATGTATAACCACTTAGATAGGGAGACGATTAGTATAAACACACAGACAGGCTCGCATTTCCTGTACACCGTGATAGTATTTTCTGATGAAATGCTAACGCGTTGCTTCGTTTTGAAAACGAACGAGCAAGAGAGAGAAATGTAAGTGGGGGATTTGCATGGAGGCCAGGGTTGCCATATTGGCTTTTTTAAAGCCAGATTTCAGAAATCTGGCTTTTTTAAAATGTGATTGACGTTAGAAAATTCATTTGGCTTTTTCCTGGCTTATTTACATGCTAAAATTATCTTATTTTGATATCACTGTCTGTCCCTCCAACTTTGTCTATATTGCTGCCAAGATATGTATACGATTCTACATCTTGTATTGGTGCTTCTTCAAGTTCAACCCTGTTATCTGCTAAAATTATCTGCACGAAAATTACAAACCATCCTTTTTCGAAATCATTTTCCTTTAACAGAAATGTTTTTTGGTCATTGGCAATATTTCTGCGCCAAGAATCTGGGCAAAAAGGCGCCAACCGGGGCTCTGATATAACAAAATAGGTTAAAACAGAGGTTTTCAAACTTTTTTGGTCCGCGGCTCCCTTGAACTGTGCATAAATCACCGCGGCTCCTCTCTATACTATATATTATATATAAGCAATTGTACCCAAAAAGATATTAATGACTTCTGAATGTGCATATTTTACTTCTGACTTCATAGACCTGCTCTGGAGTTTTATGGTGCATTTGTCAATAACTTCTAGTACCTAATGACACGTATTGGTACATGTAATAATACCTCGGCGCAAACATATCGTCCTACGAAGATCAATATTTATTGATGGACCTTGGCTCATAATATCGAGCCCAACACTTTTCCCAAGCCCCTGGGAGCCGCGACGCACAGTTTGAAAACCTCTGGGTTAGAAGAAGGCAAAAAATAAATAAAATAGCCAACCGTCGCTCCAGTTTGTCTGGTGTCTCGGACCTCCGAACTGTTTGGATGTGATATATAATTATTTATAATCATACTAATCTGCCATGAAGTGTACTTTCTATATGTAATAACGTTTTGTGGTGAAACTGTGACACCTTCGGCTGTTTTTATAAATCATTTATTATCAACAGCCATGGCCATGTCAAATAAATGGAAAGTTTGTTACGATAGCAATCGTAAATACAAAAGCAAATGGGAAGAAACATTTGTATGGGTCCAAAAGGCTGCTGATGGGTCGGATGCAGCTTATTGTAAATTGTGCCACTGCAACATTTTACCAAGAATTAGCAACCTCTCAAATCATGAAAAATCGGAGAAACACAAGCGGAGAACTCCATTACAAGGCCAGACGCAACTTAATGTAAGAAAGACTCCTAGACAAGATACGGATTAAGTTAAGGCAGTAGAGCTGCAAATTGCTGTAAGCATGACGTGCCATTGTGCGATACGTACAGTTGACCACCTGAGTGAAATCATGATAGCACATGGGCATGGGAGTACACTGGAGCACATAAAGTTACACAGAAGTAAATGTGCATGCTTAGTCAAAAACATCATTTCACCTGCACTGAAAACTGACCTCATTGACGACCTTCAGAACAAGAAATATGCCATCATGTTAGATGAATCTACTGACATTTCAACACAAAAACACTTGTGCATGTTAGTTAGATTTTTTTGTGGTAGGAGAAAGGAAATTGTTACTGGATTTATAGGTTTAATTCCGGTGCAAGAGGCTACAGGAGAAAAGATATTCAATTTGATTGACGAGGAAATAAAAAGATGTGGCAAGAGTCTTGCAAATTGCATTGGTTTTGCAACGGATGGTGCATCAAACATGGTTGGGTGCAACAACTCTGTTTGGTCTAGACTAAAAGCTGTATCTCCTTTCTGTGTGCAACTCAAATGTATCTGTCATTCGCTGGCACTGTGCATTCAATATGCAGTATCCAAGCTACCATCAAATATTGGATTTTTACTGTCAGAAATACCCAATTGGTTTCGCCATAGTGAATTAAGACGAGAAGCATACACAGAATTGTTTACTGTGATGAACACAGCTGCAGAATTTGAGCCAACCCAAACTGCCCCCTTCCCTTTGAAAAACCTTCATTTACGCGGTGGCTTGTGCGTGGAAAGGTTATGTTTAATATTTTGATGAACTGGGAAGAGCCAAAGGCTTATTTCACTTCTGCTGAACTAGCCCAATCACAGTTTGATACAAAATTCAAAGCAAGACTTCTAAAGGAAATGTTGTCAGACTACAAAAACTACTTGTTCTTTGAGTTTGCAACACCTCTTGTGCAGGAATTTGAAAGACTGAACAGCCTTTTTCAGCAAACCAAAGCTGATCCTCATGAATTGTACCAACAAATATTCTTACACCAGAAGAGTCTTCAGAACTGACTGTACGATGCCAAAAGGCAGAAAAAAAAATATTCATCAAGTTGATTTTGGTGTAAAATTCTTAGCATGTAATAAGTTTTTACAGCAGAACAACAGTGCAGAGGCTCATCTAGAAATAAAAAATGTCAAAGAAAGATGTATGTCTATGCTAGAAGAAGCTCTCATCAAGTTACATGTAGACTTCCGTCGGCGAGAGATACATTTGAAAGTTTATCAAAATTGAGCCCTGTGAAAATTTTAAATCAAATTTCAAGGCCTATGTTTTCCGAGTTACCCTTTATACACCATGCAAGAAACTTACTTACTTAGTCGTTCCCCTTCTACCGTGAGGTGTAGAGGTTTGGAAGAGAGAGCGCCAGACTATTCTATCAGCTGTCCTCTTCCTGGCCTGGTTCCATTCTAGTCCTCGGTCCTTCAAAGATTGTCTAATGTTGTCCTCCCAGCGGACTCTGGGTCGTCCTGGAGGTCTGGATCCCTGGCTCTTTGTTTCCCATGCTTGTCGTGGTAGCCGATCTTCTCCCATTCTGCAGACATGGCCAAACCATCTTAGTTGGGACTGTTCTATTTGGGTCTGCAGGGGGTGGGATTTTAGGCCTTGACGTATTGTCTGGTTGCGGACCATGTCTCTTCTTGTTACTTCAACCACCTTCCTCAGATACCTCATTTCTGAGGTTTGGATCTGGCTTTTGTGGGTTGTAGTCATTGCCCATGACTCGCATCCATATGTCAAGACTGGGACATAGGTGGAACGGTATACAGCCATCTTCGTTTTCTTACCAACCTCTTTCTTGCTGAGGAATTCTCGATTTATGGCCTGATAAAGTCTCCCAGCCGCTGCTTTTCGAGTGGCCAACTCTTCTTTGATGCCCCCCTTTCGGTCTATAATAGCTCCGAGATATTTAAAGTGGTCAACTTGCTCCAGGACCTATTCTCCCAGCTTAATCTGATGTTTTCTTTCTTCTCGTGATATCACCATGGATTTTGTTTTAGAGCTGCTTATGACCATCCCTCTCTTCTCCAGCTCTTCCTTCCAGACTTGCAGGTTGGATTGGAGATGTGTCTCTGATTTAGCAATCAGGACAACATCATCAGCAAATGCTAGCTCTGAAATACAGACCTGTCTCATCTTCCAGTACCCCACTGAATACTTTCTTGTTCTCTCCTTACATGCCTTGATGACATCGTCCATGAGGAGTATGAAAAGATAAGGTGACAGGATATCGCCTTGTCTTACACCAGTGGTGGTCCTGAACTCTTCTGACTTATAGTTTGCTGTCCTCACATAATTTCTGCAAGACTTGTAGAAGCTCTGTATAGCATGAATCAGAAGTGCTGGAATGTTCTTCCTTGCCAAACAGTCCCAAAGTTTGCCCCAGGGGACCCTGTCAAACGCCTTTTCCAGATCTATGAAACCAAGATGGATCTCACTCTTGTACTCAAGGGCCTTTTCACTCAGCTGTCTGAGTGTGAAGATTAGGTCTTGAGTACCATGCAGGAAACAACGTCAGTAAAATTGAAGAACAATACAGACAAATGCCTTTTGTCGATTGGAAAGAAGAAGCTCCATTTAAGAAAGATGGACTCCCTGTAGACACTGAACAGTTTAGGATTGGTCTACTTCAGCATCAGGCATTTAAAGAGTTCGCCACCTTTGCCCTTACTTGACCTAATAACCCCTGTCAGCAATGCTGTAGTTGAGAGGATATTTTCTCTTGTATCCTCCGTTAAAACGAAGGCAAGAAACAGAATGCAGCTGAATCTTCTTGATGCAATTGTGAGAATCAGGGCAGAACTATTGCTTTCAAGCAAATGTTGCGGAGACTTCACTGCATCTCCAGAAATGCTAAAAAAACTTCATATCGGACAAGGTTTATGCCGTGTGTTCCACTCATTCCAGTGGGGAGGATAGTAATGACCTGGATCTGGAGCTTTTCATGTGATGTGA
Source organism: Oreohelix idahoensis (assembly GCA_024509875.1). NCBI lineage: Eukaryota > Metazoa > Mollusca > Gastropoda > Stylommatophora > Oreohelicidae > Oreohelix > Oreohelix idahoensis. Next base: position 51,228 of record JAMPIV010005485.1, read on the forward strand.
GTATGAAAAATATATTAAAATGGGTTTGGCTTTTATTAAAGCCAGACAGGCTTACTTAAACTGTGGGAGTGAATGAAAAGACATAGTTGGATGCCACAAATGTTATTAGGAAGGATTATCACCTTGTATTAAAGCCAGACAGGCTTACTTAAACTGTGGGAGTGAATGAAAAGACATAGTTGGAAATAAAAAATGACATTATTATGATGTAAGACCAGCAAACCACTGGCCGTCTTCAGCAAGTCACAGTTTTTGCACATGACTTTATATAAATAACTACAATTTCTTCTATGACAAGAAATGTATCAAACAAATGTTTGAAGATTACCTGATGATGAAAAGGGCACCAAATCAGATAGGAACGATAGCTATTTATTTAGCAATTTCACTGATCTTGAAAATGTTGATAATGTTCAATTGTTTAGAGATGGAGATAGTTGTATGATGTACTGAGGAGGCATTAATCCTCTGATTTCAGGGTTCCATCTTGAAACAATCAGTGAGCCACAAACCAAAATATACGTACTCCTGAAGCTGCAAGCTCGAGGCAAAAACTACCTGTTTGCCTTTATTTTTAAGACTCGGAAGCAGTATTCAGACGTTGCAGTCGGGAGGAAAGTGGTTGTGAGAAGGACATCACAAGTTCTACGACACAAAGTTAAGCCCAATTGTCCACGGTCGTGTGTTAGTTCATTTAACCATACTCTCCATCATTAATATATCAATCAGTTTTCTTGACATGATGATACAAGTCGTTCCTCCGAAGCGTGTCCATTCATAGGAGTTATTGCTTCATCAGAACACTTCCAGTCAGGAACAATTTATATTAATAATAACAGACGCAGTTGTTGTTTAAATTACTTTGATGTAAATAAATTGCATTATCTTTTGAGTTTTAAACAGTCCTGTATCCCAGCCATCCAGATACAGGCAAAATAAATTGTAAAAAAGATTTTCATTTAAAATTTACCCAGCGACTTGTTTAATTACTTGTTCATTAAGTTATAGGTGTAATTGTTGTCATTTTATTCACATTACATTGCAGTTTACCCTAGACACTTAGCCAGATAACATCCAGACACCATAACATATAATTAGGTTCAAAATATATAGCAGATTGAGGTCGTAGGGTGGTAGCAGACAGGTACCCTGAGAACAACTTCATCAACAATTAGACTCAGGGACTTGCATAGCTGACCTCACATCTGTAGACAACTAATACTTAACTGGTTAACATCAAAACCCACCACAGTGGGGCTTGACTTTTCGTAGCATTCATCTGTTTATCTATCTTAAAATATTACCGCTAATAAAGCACTTCCTCATCAACAGAGCCAAATTCGTCCACAAAATCTTGTCACAGAATGCTGCAAGAATGCCACAGATCTGTGGACATTTTTTAACGCTTATACAGATGACAAGTATCCAAGCCTTGGCGTGCCTTGACAAGTATCCAAGCTTTGGCGTGCCTTGACAAGTGTCCAAGCCTTGGCGTGCCTTGACAAGTGTCCAAGCTTTGGCGTGCCTTGATAAGTGTCCAAGCCTTGGCGTGCCTTGACAAGTGTCCAAGCTTTGGCGTGCCTTGACAAGTGTCCAAGCCTTCGCGTGCCTTGACAAGTGTCCAAGCCTTGGCGTGCCTTGACAAGTATCCAAGCCTTGGCGTGCCTTGACAAGTATCCAAGCCGTGGCGTGCCTTGACAAGTATCCAAGCCTTGGCGTGCCTTGACAAGTGTCCAAGCCGTGGCGTGCCTTGACAAGTGTCCAAGCCGTGGCGTGCCTTGACAAGTGTCCAAGCCTTGGCAAGTATCCAAGCTTTGGCGTGCCTTGACAAGTATCCAAGCCTTGGTTGCCTTGACAAGTATCCAAGCCTTGGCGTGCCTTGACAAGTCTTCAGACATAGGGCCGACATATCGTCTGCATTCTTACTTGTCAAAACGTAGCTTCTCGGTGAGCGCTGAGGTGAGGCGTGAATCCCGACATCTCCCCGGGCGCAGTATCAGACATTTGTCTGGTATTTTGCATCTGACACGTAGTTTCCTCGGTAGATTCTCAGTGTCAGGGTGGAGAAGGCGCCATCACGCATTCGCTCAGAATGGTCATTTTGGCGTGAGGTGCGAAGACAGGAGGTGTTAAGAGAAGGGGAGGCTATTGCGTAGTTTATGGAAATAGTGTACATCTTTGTCTGGTGTTTCATATATACTGGAGGGAGTTAGATTTCATTTTCACTTAGTAACTTCGCAGTCAAGACTAGAACAAGCCTTCGTTCGATTTCTAGAATCTCTGTTAATAGAGATGTCATTTAGTATGATCGTAGTGGTTTAAGTTCTTAGTAGGTCTGTGTTGAGGTAAATCTTATATTATTTATCTAGTATTTTGTGAGTGTTAAAGTGTTAAATCGCTTATTTCATTTTGCTAGTTAGATTTGTGCAGAGAGTTAACTTATTAAGTCTGTTATATTCTCTAGTCGACGAGTTACAGTGGAAAGCGGAATAAATTATAATTTCTAGCTTAAAATCATGTAGCCATAATGGATTAAATTTAACTGCTAATACGCAGTCGAGAATATTTTAAAACTAACTTATTAAATGACTGCTACATCTTGAGTATTGATGGAATGCGTAGGTATTCCTAATTCAAGATGTTTGATTTTTAAATATAACTTATTCCACAGAAAGTGTTAAACTATAAGACAAGCTACGCTTGCAGTTTAAATTATCAGTTATAGTATGTATAATTATTTGATATGTGTTTTTTTCTATTTATATATAGTGAAACTGTGGTACCCAAACTTTGCCAGCGTTTGAGTAAAAAGATAAATCTGTGAAGAAAACAACAAACATTCTTACCTTAAAGTTTTGATGTATAACTTTTGCAAGAACTTTAAGATTTTAAACAAGTAACGGGTCATCGAGCCTGATTTGATTCTTCCTGAGAACACTCTAGTCATTTTTCAGCTTTTGTGGCAAGTAACATATTTCAATCAGTAACTTTCCCGACACTGTTGACAAGTGGTGGTGTGGCCAACTAAATTCCTATACTGAGAGAAGGTGCCGACCTGACATTCCTCATTCGTTTGAAATCTAAGATGTTGACACTGTGCTCGCTATAAACGCTCGTGCCTGGACAATTTTATGTGACTTAAACAGACATCCAAAACAATAGTATTCCCAAGAGAACGGTCCCGGAAGTAGTGAATTCAACCCGTCTTTTTGGACCTGGGGTTTTCTTGGCCAAGATTACCATTGAAGATTCTGTATGGGCAAGTCCTAAAAATATTGTTTTTTTGTTCCCGAAACGGCTACCAAAGCTGTGAGTATAACAAACAAAAAAAATGCACGTGATCACAGTTGAATGAATAGAGTGAATGCAGGACTGAGCGATCCCTTTATGGTGGTAATTTGACACCCATTCATTTTTTGCTGTCATAACATTTCTTTATGCAAGGTATTGCTAACTATATATATGTATATTCCCTTAGACTAGATCAGAGTATCCAGTCTGTTTATACCTTAAAGGGGAAGAATTTTAGACTAAATCATATGTATCTGTGACTCTTTGGGCTATCACTTTCTTCTAACGGGACTGTGAGCTATATATCGAGGGAAGGATCATACCAACGGGTCTATCATTCTTGTAGCATTTCTTGATGTTGTGTTTATGATTTTTTTTTTTGTATATTCTTGATGTGATTTGATATGTTGTGAGAGAAGTTTAGTCTTGATAAATAAACTACTCATAAAATTTATTCCAGCGTGTCGGTCAGTTCGTTTTCCAAAACTTTTCATATAATCATTGTCATAGTTTTTCCCACGTCTGTACGTCTAACTGTCGTCTTATGTGTGTATGTATGTGAGTGGATATATATATATATTTCATATATATTTGTGTAGACTGTCTGACTCAATCTAAATCTGTCGTAGAAGATAGATGAAAGAGAGAAGATTTCTTGATTTCAGAGACAGCCTCTATCACATTTCTACCATCTCACTCGTGGAAATCTATTGCTATTACTACTTCTCACTGTGACTATCACTTATTCTAATCTATTCAGAAGGGACCAACCCAAGTCTTAATTCCCCTATCGAAAATCTACGACAGCGCGTGTGGCTGGCAATCTCATCATGTCAAACAAATTGCCACAGAAGCCACCACTGCTAAAGCGTGTGACTGCTTGGGGGAGGTAGTAGTGACTCCATGCTCTGTAAGGAGCGCAAAGGAAATGATGATGATGATGAAGACGATGATGATAATGAAGACGATGATGATGACGATGAAGCCTAGGTTTTAGTTATTCCAGAAAAGCTTAGCATACTCTGCTGCTCATCTTTGGAACAACTTTCCACGTGACATGAAAATCACACGCAGTCCCCACACTTACAGTCGCAGACTTTCGAATACTTCATATGTGCAGATTTGATGTCCCCATAATCTGATCATATGTTTACATGTTTATTTGTTCATTGAGTCTCCGTTTGGTCAAGCGGTTAGAGCGCTTTCCTCTCGCAAGATGGTTACCCGGTTCCAGGATCAAAAAGCTGGTAGAGTCACGCGCCAGTTTACCCAAAATATAAATAAGCACCTGATGTTGCTCTTAAGTTAAGGAAGGCAAAGCTAGCTGGCAAGTCAACTGGTCACTCACCTGATTAAAAAAACTGGCTACGTCTCTAACACTTCACTCCCCTACGTCGGTATGTGCTATGGAACTGCCTTTTTTAAAAATACGTCCACATATATTCAAACATACAGTAATATGTTTCAATGGAATATACTGTTTTTAGGCTCTGTGACGTCAGTCTTAATTCTTTTATTATTTTTGTCCTGTGACATCTATGCTCAACTCCTCTAAGGCAGTATTCACTGGTCATTATTTTACTTATCACCTTCATTGCCGATAATTATCTAATCCTCGGGTTGACACTCCTCGTCAACACCCACATGTTTTAGGCTTGACCGCACATGACATATTATCCTTTAATTGTAGACAGTCAACGATTAGCCAGGTGGGACAATACGATTAAATCAACATTTGGTTTACCGTTTGTCGCCAGCTTATTGTTTAGACAGACAGGTTATTGATATAAGCGAGTTGATTGCTTCAGCCCAGTCTGAGATGCGACTAACAAAAATGTGGTCGGATTAACAAGGAATAGTGGTTTTAACATAACGAATGTCTACTCGGACGGGCATGACTGGCAGAAAAATGCAAATTCCAAGTTTACCTTGATTTTAACAATCTGGACACCGGGCATATCACGTAATGATTTCCGGCAATGTCTATTAACAATCTTGAAGGACAGCCGATATGTCATAATGGTTTCCGGTGACTGCCAAGAACAATTAGTTACATTACCTTTTATGACCATGCTAATAATTATGATGATGGGGGAAATATTACTGGAAATAGGAATCTTCAGCTCAAGTGTCAAGTCATTTCTATTGCATGGCTCTGAAACATGGAGAACAGCAAAAGCAACAGCCAATGAGCTGCAGATGTTCATGAACTGGTGCTCGTGTAGAGTGGAAGGATTGAGGTAGTATGACAGGGTGTCGTGAAATATTCTAATCCACATATATAAATTAAAACGTAAATGTAAAGCCTAACAAATAACTTCAATAAAAGGAAAGAAGAATGGTAAAGAACAGTGCTGTCACAATGACTGTACTCGAAATCCCCCTTGTTTTCTACTTCGTCTGCAAATTGTAACGTTTCACGTTGATAGTAAAAGCCTACTGCTTCAATACCCGCTTTCTACGATAAAACATGTGCTGCATTTCTAAGAAAAACCTTGAGATACGCAGGTTGACCTAGATTTAAAATTCCATTCATGTCATTTTATACACTACGTTACCCATAAACGAAAGACAGATGGACTAAAGATAGAAAGAAAGGGAGAGGCTGAAAGCCGGAACGCAGGCAATACTAACACAGTCTTGCGATACACAATTACTACCATCACGCGAGTAAGGCCACATGCACTAGTTTTTTTCAAATCGACAGTGATAAAACGAGAGTCAGGTTTTAAAAAACTTACAAAATTCTTATTAGGAAATATGACATTATACTGGTTTACGTTTGAAAACATTACAGTACCCAGACACCACATCGTATTCGAAGTAAACAGGAGGTAGAAGAAAGTGCATATTTTGAACGAAGCCACTTAGCTCCTTTAAATTTGTATATTTGGGTTCCTTAGGACTTGCTGACAAAGAATATGTTAAACGTTACGCAAATAGTCTAGGAATTACCAAATTATAGCCAAAAGAAATAGTGAGGGATGTCAGACAACACCCAAATCAGAATCGCTCAGTGGCAGATTTTCACCCCACCATTGTACGGGAAATGGGTCTCCATGTTAAATCCGATTTGATTGGAGCGCAATAAATGTAAGGCTAAACACGATTAGTCGGGCTATAAATACTATCTTTTGTTGTCAGGGGAAATAGGAGTAGGAGTACTTTTTTTTCAAACGATTGGGTAAACATGGCACGATTGGTTAGACCCGCGAATATAGTCAATCAGAGGCGTCAGGTCACCACCACATGTTCAAATAAACTTACTACAGAACCAGTGCGTTGAGCGCCAGTGCATATTTTTCTAAATAAAAGCCTGGGACATCGGCAGATCGAAATTGTGTTATATTCAGTGCCAGTCAACGTAATTCTGTATTATTTCCATGAATTGTGGTAAGCTTGAAATATTTGATATCTTTTTAATGAAAATTGAATGTAAATTGATAATTTATGTCTGTATATATGTGTGGTTCAGTAGCGAACATGAGGTAAAGCCTATATAGTGCTCCAGCCTGAACAGAAGGTGTCGGAGGAAAGTGAAACTAAATGGAATTGCCAAACAGTACACTGACACCTATTTTATTGACTAGAAAGAAATAATGCTGGAATTGCAGAGGCGTAGTAACCATTAGGGAGGAATATACTGGTGTAAATTATTTCAGATGAAGCTGACAGTTGGCCTACCGCTCTGAACTCAGTGTTTGTTATGTATTGTGTTCAGTCTGTAAATGGATTATAAACTAGTTATGAAATAGGAGGTACAACCTTCTTGTTTCAGGGACTGTGGTCCTAAAGTTATTGAGCAGCACCTGGTCAGAGCTTTGCTGAATCCAGAGGCGGACAGCATACTCCTTGGTCCATATAGCAAACAGTGAGGTGTCTCCAGAACACAGGGGAGCAATCGAGCAGAGGAGTCTTTTCCTGCCGCCATCACGAAAGATAAGCCTATGTGGCCAGCGGAGCTCAACATTATGTAACCCCATCTTAAACTGACATTGTATAAAAATAAGAGGGGAAATTAATTGTTTTAATGAACGGAACTGAGAACATCTCCAATACTAGTTCCAACAGAAACAAACACTTGAAGTCATGATGACAAATAACAACATAGCTTGAAAAAACAAAACCAGTATTACCTCATATTACTACTACACAACTGACACACATAGGATAATATTAATAAAATATGTCACTACAAGATTCATATTGATAAATTCTGTACATATAACTTGTAATTAAAATTGATTGTGATTCCTGGTTCACTTTGTATTTGAATCAGGACACATATATATTAGTGACAGTAATTAATACATATTTATATTTGAAAATTTACCAGTGCCTCATTTAAGAATAGTCTTATAGAGTGTTAAATGTGTGTGAGTGTCACAGTGTTGTCACGTGTGGTGGAATAAATTAAATTGTTTATCTGTCTGTTGTTGTTGTGACTTACACTTCATCATATACATACCCTAGACATTCAACGTAGTCATCACAATATTCCAGAATAATTCTGACTGAGGTATAAATATGTGGTAGCAAGTAAGGTCATCTGTAATACACTACCCTTATTAGATACAGATACCTTCACAGCTGATCTCAGTCAGTACACTAAGTCCCCTATAAATATTTATAATATCCCACTTTACCACACAGGGTCACAAATGTGAAGCTGATGACGGCAGTAAGCCGGGTGCCGGTGAAACGAGAGATGAGAAGAGGACGCCGGCGATGGATGGGACACACATTGAGGAAACCTGCTGATGAAATTGCGAGGCAGTTCTTGTTCAGGGGTCCCAGGGAGAGAGGGGAAGGTGCTAAGGCCATAAAGCTGCTAAGGTATGTTCAGAGCTGGTTCAGTATTTTGTTGAATCGCGAATGCGTGCTTCGTTCGTTTATAATCTTCAATGAAGGTCACCGTTATATGGACTCATTATGTGTTGACTGTCCAAGAAGACATTCGTTCCTTTCGGAGCTCATTATGATATTATACATCTTCTCATCGGAAGAGTTCTTCAATGTAATACTAATCAACATTGTCAATGCAGCAAAACAGCCGTAACGTATCGACGTAGATAAGTCTTCAAATTGGAGTCCATGGTTTATTGACAGTTCACATACGAAGACAGTCATACAGGTACAATATTCACATACAGTTCATTAGAATTTACTTGCATAGATATTCTATTCCGTCCGTGTCATATTGAATTCATGTCGACAGACCATCATGGCTATGTACATGCGCTGGTGGGATCCAGACAGCCAGAAGTGAGCGCATGATGTCTTGACGAAAATTTATGAAAGATCCTTCCTTAACGCAGGTTAATCATAAACCTTTATGAATTCACTTATATATAATATTATCTGGACTGACCCTGAGTCCTGGTATCAAATTACATAAATACGGCTATTAGCAAACCCTATCAACCTTGGAAGGAGGTAAAAACACGACTTCACGGCTTGACGGACAACGTAACAAGGGTACAGTAACTAAGTCACGAAGCATGACCTTATCGACGCTAACACGTCATAATTTGACCGTGTATTTCGCGTTCATTAATCCGTGAAGTATAAAAATCTTACTTACTTAGTCGTTCCCCTTCTACCGTGAGGTGTAGAGGTTTGGAAGAGAGAGCGCCAGACTATCCTATCGGCTGTCTTCCTCCTGGCCTGGTTCCATTCTAGTCCTCGATCCTTCAAAGATTGTTTAATGTTGTCCTCCCAGCGGACTCTGGGTCGTCCTCGGGGTCTGGATCCTTGGCTCTTTGTTTCCCATGCTTGTCGTGGTATCCGATCTTCTCCCATTCTGCAGACATGGCCAAACCGTCTTAATTGGGACTGTTCTACTTGGGTCTGCAGGGGGTAGGATTTAAGGCCTTGACGTATCGTCTGGTTGCGTACCATGTCTCTTCTTGTTACTTCAACCACCTTCCTCAGATACCTCATTTCTGAGGTTAAGTATAAAAATCAATTTATATTAATTCTATTGACCCCAAAAATGTGCACTGCCAATTCTAGCAGACGATATCAATAAAACTACCGTAACAGAAGGTAGACCGGGGAACACATGGGTAGGAGAACTGGATACAGAAGTGAAAATGATGAAGAAAGTGTGGGAAGAGCTAGGGCTGATCGCACGTGACGGGAGGACTTAGCATATGCTTGTTAGGATCTGTGCTCATTGGGGAGCTAAAGGGTATTGATTGAGATTAACTTTCACGTAGGCGCGTGTCTTACTATAAGACCTGAGTGTTCGAAAGATTTTATCTTCACAGTTGCAGGATACTATTGTACATTTCTGTCCATCACAATCTGGATATAATAACCCATTCATATTGGGGTAAGTTGTAACATGTACAATTTCTAATTTTGTATATGCATTTAACATGTATGAAACAAATTCTTTTAAACCCCTCCATACAGTACTATCTTCCCATGAAGATACATCATCCCTGAACTTTTTTTCTGGCAAATGAATTGTATTCATGCTAACCCTGTTTATCAAATATTTCATTCATAAATCTCTTGTTATCTATGTAAATATAAATCCTTAGTTGGAGTTAACAACTTGGTTGAGTGAATTTTATGTCTGCACCCGTATGACTCATTTTTTAAAAATACTTATACTCGGAGCTAAATATACAATTAATACTTTGCTGAACTACCTTCAACTGGGGCCTCATTAAACACGAGTCAAAAATATATATCTCAAAGAAGTGGGCGGGGAATATAAAGTTTACAATCAACTTAGAAGACGCAGTTGTTGTAATTGCCATTCTAAAATCCCTGTGAGACTCCTGAAAGTAGGGGCAGAAAACCTCCTAATTACATATCTGCCAAGAGTAATCTTGAGCGCAGGTCATTATCTTCGGAAAACTCATCCTTTTACTCGACCACTACTGCAGGGCAAGGGAGATAACCCGCGACAGGGTCTGAATATTTTTGTTTTCTTCAACATAACAGTATTTCTTGATTATGATTGGATGCTGTTTTCTTCAACATAACCGTATTTCTTGATTATGATTGGATGCTGTTTTCTTCAACATAACCGTATTTCTTGATTATGATTGGATGCTGTTTTCTTCAACATAACCGTATTTCTTCATTATGATTGGATGCTGTTTTCTTCAACATAACCGTATTTCTTCATTGTGATTGGATGCTGTTTTCTTCAACATAACCGTATTTCTTGATTATGATTGGATGCTGTTTTCTTCAACATAACCGTATTTCTTCATTGTGATATGATGCTGTTTTCTTCAACATAACCGTATTTCTTGATTATGATTGGATGCTGTTTTCTTTAACATAACCGTATTTCTTGATTATGATTGGATGCTGTTTTCTTCAACATAACCGTATTTCTTCATTGTGATTGGATGCTGTTTTCTTCAACATAACCGTATTTCTTGATTATGATTGGATGCTGTTTTCTTCAACATAACCGTATTTCTTGATCATGATTGGATGCTGTTTTCTTCAACATAACCGTATTTCTTGATCATGATTGGATGCTGTTTTCTTCTACATAACCGTATTTCTTGATTATGATTGGATGCTGTTTTCTTCAACATAACCGTATTTCTTGATCATGATTGGATGCTGTTTTCTTCAACATAACCGTATTTCTTGATCATGATTGGATGCTGTTTTCTTCAACATAACCGTATTTCTTGATCATGATTGGATGCTGTTTTCTTCAACATAACCGTATTTCTTGATCATGATTGGATGCTGTTTTCTTCAACATAACCGTATTTCTTGATTATGATTGGATGCTGTTTTCTTCAACATAACCGTATTTCTTGATCATGATTGGATGCTGTTTTCTTCAACATAACCGTATTTCTTGATTATGATTGGATGCTGTTTTCTTCAACATAACCGTATTTCTTGATTATGATTGGATGCTGTTTTCTTCAACATAACCGTATTTCTTGATCATGATTGGATGCTGTTTTCTTCAACATAACCGTATTTCTTGATCATGATTGGATGCTGTTTTCTTCAACATAACCGTATTTCTTGATCATGATTGGATGCTGTTTTCTTCAACATAACCGTATTTCTTGATCATGATTGGATGCTGTTTTCTTCAACATAACCGTATTTCTTGATTATGATTGGATGCTGTTTTCTTCAACATAACCGTATTTCTTGATCATGATTGGATGCTGTTTTCTTCAACATAACCGTATTTCTTGATCATGATTGGATGCTGTTTTCTTCAACATAACCGTATTTCTTGATCATGATTGGATGCTGTTTTCTTCAACATAACCGTATTTCTTGATCATGATTGGATGCTGTTTTCTTCAACATAACCGTATTTCTTGATCATGATTGGATGCTGTTTTCTTCAACATAACCGTATTTCTTGATCATGATTGGATGCTGTTTTCTTCAACATAACCGTATTTCTTGATTATGATTGGATGCTGTTTTCTTCAACATAACCATATTTCTTGATTATGATTGGATGCTGTTTTCTTCAACATAACCGTATTTCTTGATTATGATTGGATGCTGTTTTCTTCAACATAACCGTATTTCTTGATTATGATTGGATGCTGTTTTCTTCAACATAACCGTATTTCTTGATCATGATTGGATGCTGTTTTCTTCAACATAACCGTATTTCTTGATCATGATTGGATGCTGTTTTCTTCAACATAACCGTATTTCTTGATCATGATTGGATGCTGTTTTCTTCAACATAACCGTATTTCTTGATCATGATTGGATGCTGTTTTCTTCAACATAACCGTATTTCTTGATTATGATTGGATGCTGTTTTCTTCAACATAACCGTATTTCTTGATTATGATTGGATGCTGTTTTCGCAACAAAGAAATCACATATGGCCATCACCAGAACCATTCCTACAAAAATCTCTATGGAGATACAAATAGCCTCAAGCTGACCACTGATTTCTTTGAAAATACTCAAGTTGACGTCTGCGAGTGTACGAAGATGAACGATAGAAGAAGATATTACTTCTATAATGTTGCATTCCTGTAACTGAGTACTTAAAATACGTGAGGGTAAATACAGTGTAAAAGATGAGAGAAGGGAAGGGCCGTATGTTAGACTCGCGCAGTTCACAACCCTTGGAAAATACAGTTCGTTTTCTCTCTCTCCCTCTTCCTTTGTTTTCTCTCTCTCTCTCTCTCTCTCTCTTTCTCTCTTCTTCCTTCTCTCTCTCTCTCTTCTCGCTCTATCGTATTCCCTGTCTGTTCGCGAATCAATACATATTTGCATATATTATAATCGGCACCCAGCAAAGATAACCAAAAAAAAAAGAACAACAACAATCATGATATGAGCAAAGAAGGTTATAGCTTTACAGGACACACGCTAAGACAACACGTATCACATCAACAACCGGTACGTGGGTAGATAGATATCAGTTAGTTATAAAGGTAGGTAGGTAGGTAGGCAGGTGAAAAACACACATATGTAAGTAGGTAGATGAGCAGGCAGTTAGCTCGATAATTCGAAAGCCAGATACACAGACACGAGACAAAGGCAGAGACACTCACAGGTAGATAGCTTTGTGGGTAGGTAGGTAGCTTTGTAGGTATCTGTGTAGCTAGGTAGCTTTGTAGGTAGGTAAGTAGATTGGTTTGTAGGTAGGTAGCTTTGTAAGTAGGTAAGTAGGCAGGCATGTTCGTTCGTTGTAACCCCAGGGGTTTGAGTTATCTTTCTTTACTCTTGTGGAATTTGGGGATAGGTTTTTGGGCTTTCTTGTAACCCCAGAGGACTTTACCAACTCTGCGTGCTCAACATTGGTGGAGGTCACACCAGACCCACCAACAGGCGGGTTATGTAATGCCACGAGTTGGATGGTCCTCTTTCTAAGATGATGTCTGGTAGGCAGTTAGATAGGTAGGTAGGTAGGTAGGTTGATTCAGATATCGATACATAGACACAGATGTAGGCAGGCAGACAGACAAACACACAGATAGAGACACACATAAAGACACAGACATGCATGCAGACAGACAGACGCACAGGCATAGTCAAACAGACAGATAGGTTGAAGACACAGGCTGGCATGCAGGCAGGCAGGCAGGCAGACAGACAGAATGGATGAATGATAGGCATGTAGACAGACAAACAGACAGACAGATATAGATGGATGGATGGATAGATTGATGGATAGATAGATAGATAGATAGATAGATAGATAGATAGATAGATAGATAGATAGATAGATAGATAGATAGATAGATAGATAGATAGATAGATAGATAGATAGATAGATAGATAGATAGATAGATAGATAGATAGATAGATAGATACCAACTCACCGGTATTTCGTCTTGCGTCCACAGTCTCCGACAATGCCTCAGTGCCTTATCGCCATCATGAGTGTCCCAAACGCTCACACTTATTAGTTTAGCACTGGGCATATGCCTTCGTGCCTCTGCCTTTGGAGAAACCATGTCCGCCTGATCCAGTTGTGTTGCTGCTGCTGTGTTTGCTGTTGGTAATGATGCTGTTGGTGGAGGCAATGAATCGATGGTGATTTCACTTTCTTGTGATATTAATCTTGTTACCACTACGTCGTCAAATAATCCATCTTTCTGGTGCTGAATGTGCTGGTCGTCGTGAGATGAAGACAATGGTAATAACGTATGATGTGGTTGTTCCTGATGTTGCTGCTGCTGTGTTGACACTGATGCTGCTTTTGAAATTGTTGGACGAATCTCAGAAACAGCTTGACTTACAGACGTAGCGCTGTCTATTTCTGACAAACGAGATAACTCCGTGTTATCAAGGTCAGTAACTCGCTTAACTCCAGATGATAGAGCCACGTTGTCGAAATATTTTCCAGATCTAGCCTTAGATGCCGCAGACCGCCCCTGTGTTGACCTAAATGCAGCAATAGCTTCTGGGGGTAGAGTAATGGTCGGTGACGGTGGCAATGACCTCTCGGATACAGAAGGAGGTGACCAAGTTGACGTGCTGTCATTTTTTATTTGATTTCCAGATTCCGGAAATGAACTCTTGATAGGGTCAGATTCGCTGTGATCTGACGGTTTCAAGGTCTGAGGTCGAGTTCTTTGAAATGACAATCTGGCACTGGTAATATCTAAGGCGTCTGTAGTATTAAGTTTTGAACTTGATAAAGCAAATGGTTGTGTTTTTGTAACTGTGGATGGTGTTACATTTTGAGTGTCATTCGATGCGATGTTTAAAATATCTGATACTGGCAACACTGTTTCAATGTTGGCGTTTGAATTTACATTCGTGTCACGAGAATATTTGAAGTCCGCTTGCATTCTGTGCTCACGTCCCGCGATATTATCAATAGCAGTGACATTTTCCGTGTCTTTGCTGTAAAAACTCCCAATCTGGTCTATTCCTTGTTTCATTTTAAGGTCAGAATTTATCTCCTTGGTGTTTCTGAATGTGAGTTTATCCTTTGCAACTGATTTTAAAAACTGCTGTTCGGCTCCTCTGTGCAAATTCCCCCTGGGCGGATTTCCGGCGATAGATTTCTGAAATCGTTTGAGACTTTCTGCAACAGTTGTCCAGGTGTGTTTTTTTATCTTTTGATCGACGTCTGTTTCTTTTGAGTCATCCCACCTTTTCACTGATTGCTGATTATCGTGTACAATATTTCCTAAAGGTTTCAGAGTAATCTCTTCTTGTCCTACATTTTTATCAGAATACACGGTTTCTGTGATGTCAGCATCCTGAGAGTTACTAGATGGCCTGGCTTCTGCCTGGCTTAAAGCCAAATCATATTTCCCCATGACATATGACTTCGGCTTCAGCGATAAATTACCAAATTGTTGGATAACCTGTTCGTCTGGAGATATACCAGGCTGTACCTGGTGTGCGTCAGACTTACAGCTTTCATCACATGTATTTTGGTCTGAGATTGTTGGCGGTTTGGTCGTAGATGGTAATTTGGTTCCTGTTCGGGCGAAATGATCTTCTGCTAATGTGAAGTCCATATCAACAGATTTCCTTTCTTCAGATAACACCGTGCTTTGCTCATCTGAAGGCTGGACTGCATTAGCTTCGAATGGCATGGCGATACTGACAAGTTGTTCATTGCATGCATGGTCTCTAGGATTACACAGTTCAATTTCACTGGACCTCGAGATAATTTTGTTTCCCTTTGTTGGAGATGCCATATTTGAGCCTTCAGACTGGGACGCTAATAGACTTTTAGAAGCGGCAACACCCTCTTCGATTGCTTTGGTCTTTTTCTGTGTGGAGGATTTCGGTTCCACTGTTGCGGTCAAAGGTGACTCAGTGACCTTGTATATTTCGTCTTGATTTTTACGTACACTATCTTCATCTTCACACAGCTTTATCGGGAACTGACCAGAAGTTTCAGAACTGATGACGTAAGGTGTCTCCAACATTTCCAGGCAGAAATCTGAAGGAATTATCTTAGCGACTGGCGATGCTGTTTGTAGCTCCGTAGACTGTGTACACTCACAGTCAGTGCGATCACTTACAAGAATTAACATTTTCTGAAGTGTGCAACTTTCTTCCGACGGTTTTTCATAACCTCTATGTTTTTGATTATCTTCATTTATGACTAAATTTAAAGAACTGGAATCTAAAGTTGCTACTTTCTCAGCCTGGAATTCGTTCCCAGAAGTTACAGAATGGAAACACAAATCACTA
The DNA here is from genome assembly GCA_024509875.1 of Oreohelix idahoensis. Taxonomy (NCBI): domain Eukaryota; kingdom Metazoa; phylum Mollusca; class Gastropoda; order Stylommatophora; family Oreohelicidae; genus Oreohelix; species Oreohelix idahoensis. The sequence continues at coordinate 67,170 of JAMPIV010005485.1, forward strand.
ATCGATTCACTTTTCAAAGAAATAGATTCAAAACCCGAGAAAAAATGACAATTTGTATCTTCCAAATTTTGGGAGTTCGTGTTACGGATTTCGGAAAGTTTCAATAGGTTCCTTGCACTTGTGACTGCGCACGCCCCAGGCTTGGCACTCTCAAATTTCCTGTTTGTCATTTCGTCGTCTGTCGCATTTCCAGTGTTGCTACTCTCTACGCCATCGATTCGTCTGCTTCTTGGATCGATATGTCTTGGTTCAGTCGCGTGACAAGATTTTTCAGAGCCATCTGCAACTTCAACAGCCTGGGTTTCCGAATCCAAAGCGCTGCTATTAGCCTTATCTTCCACCAAATTCACAGGCCTCTTAAACCTGCTATCTTCTGGAGGCTTTGAGTTAAACAGCTTAGGTGAATTTGCTCCGTCTCGCCCCCTCTCTTCACATTTCGATTTGCTAATACCAGCTCCATCTTGTTTTGATGTCCCGATGTCGATGATAAGTTTATCAGAAACTTCCGTGTGGTCTATCTTCTCCCATCTTTCGTCATTATCTCTTTTATCTACAGATGTTTCATTACTAATAATTTTGGAATATTCCTGAGAAATTGTGACATGTGCTGTGCACGCAATATTCTCAGATTTGTCATCTTTAGTCTGTTTATCTGCTGAGGTACCACTGCTGTCTATGCAATGTTGTGTTTCCAAAACATGAATATTTTCCAGAGTACTTTTACCTTCGTTACATGTCGCCTCTTGCAGGTTCTCGTTATCTGGCGGTGTTATCGTTGTCGTATCAAAACTCTTGTTTTGAGCTCCCGGTTGCAATGAATGAGCATGGTGGTCGGATGGGGATGATTGCCAGTCAACCACTTGCTGATTTTCATATGTGTCATCCTTGGCGCTGTCATCCAGATACACTTTTTTCCAGATGCCAGAGTCTCCTCGCGCCCATTTATATTTTCTCGGTGGTGTCGGTGAAACCGGAGGTGGTAAATTTGATTTGCTGTCACCAGAACCTGCAAGTTTGACCGTCAACGATTCCTGAAGGGTAACAACTCTAGATTTGTTGACCATTGATTTCCATTTATTGATGACGCGCACTCCCTTTTCTCTGGCTCTTTCTTCAGGAGTCAAAGGTACTGTAGCTTTAGACATAACTAGGCGGTGTGCCTCAGTCTGAGGCAAAGGTGTTTTAGTACGAGGGCAACAGCGGTTATCACGTGATGAAACTTTGCTCAGAAGTTCACAAACTATTTCTAGGATAAATGGACTTTTTTCTTTTGGGGGACCCTCAAAATGCGGAGATGAGGAATGCTTTTTAGGTGTGTGAGAACCACTGCTGTCCCCCTTTGGAGACGTACTGCGAGAATCCATGGGAATGAAAAGCTTATTTGAGTTCAATCCTTGCGCGCGTCTTAAACCTGTGGTATTTGTCATTCCTAAGAATTTAACATGACAGTCTGTTATCTCCTTTTGTTCTGCGTTAACTCCTCTTGGATCATCGGGCAATCGAAGACATGAGTTGACGCCAGAATCTACTTCTGCACTTTCTAACCATTTCTCTGTACTGGCTTCACTTACAGGAACCATTCTGTTTCTTTCTACTTCCTCGCTGAGATCGCTCCAACTTTTATCTTCACAGACTTTTTCTGAGCTCATAGTGGAAGCAGAAGAAACGTCAATGCTTGAAGGACGAAATGAGTCAATATCTGAAGAGATCAATGGCTCATCAGATTTCTCCTGATCCCATGTTGACGATGGCAGTAAACAATTGTCACATTTAGATGCATGTGTCAGATCTTGCTGACAGTATGAGCGTTTTTCTGACGAGCACTGTTTTAACGTGTACTGTGAGTGATTTACCGTTTTATTACCAATTTCTGTTACTATGGTTGCTGAACTTTCAATGAGCCTGCTCTTGACATATGGCATCGATGATGAAGATGATGTTGAAGATGGTGATGGACATGATGAGAAATCAGACCTTACCTGGGGCCAGTTGTTGTGAATATGATCCATATCATCAAAACACACAGTATTTTCAATATTACTCCTGGAAATCGTATCATCTGCATCCTTATGAAGAAAACATTTATTTTTCTCACATGTAGCATTATTTCCCACACTCCTGTCATAAATGTCACTAAAGTTGGAGCCAGTAGTCACCATATCTTTGAATTCGCTCTCCACGGAGTAGCTGATCATGTGTGAATAAACTTCTACATCACCTGTCTGAATTACCTCTTTCCTAAGGAAATTACCTTCCACTTCTAACTTAACACCTTCCTGGCAAGTCGAACATGAAGCACTTGAAATACTCTGCACGTGTGCACAAACACTTCCTGCGTTAACGTCATAATGTTCATTGTCGTAAAATGCGCTTGGAGTGGCTTCCCTGACTTGGTGTGTTATGTATAGGTAACTTGCATTAGCCTCCGATTTCAAAGGTGTGGCATTTTGCGAAGAACCAGAAGCTAACGCGCCGTAACTATTCCCAGAATGTGCCGACAGCTCGGATCCAGCTGTTCTGTATTCTTGGATCTGTGAAGAGAGGTGCGAATTTCCAAATTCCTGACAATCCGTATACAGACTCAGATCCATTTGCGTGCCCATAAATTTGTGTTTTGATAAGTCCCTTGGACAAGCACACGTGTTTTCTTCACTTGGGTGAGTAAGACAGCATCCAAATTTGCTACCTTCCGATGACTCACTGGGGTGCACAAAAATGTTACTGATATCCCTAATCTCTACGTCTTTAGTTATCGCCTGGTTGTATATGCTCCGTTCATTCGGAACTTGAAATGAAGATTTCGAAGTGCCAGAAATATCTTTCGCTGCGCTAATTTTGGAACAGTCATTTATTAATTCACAAGGGTTAACTGTGGTCGCGATGTTTTTAAATACCTCTTGTTGTCCCTTTGTCGTCAACACAGAATTTAAACTATTTTCTAGCTCTTTACTGGTCTGTCGAAAGACTGTAATGTCTTCAACAAGATCGCAGTGGGCGGCATGATCTTTCACAGTTTGCTTGACACAAACGACATTTTCATGTAGGGCAGTCATGCCTTCCGTGGTTGAAGAATGACAGAAATCCTGGCTTCCAGAACAGTGTGTATCAAAACATAAACAGGTAAGGTTTTCACTGCGTTGATCCCGTGTTGAGTTCAGTTTGTTTACATCTGGCCGGGGCTTGCCCGACGATTCTAAGTTACCATGACACCAGAAAGATAACTGGTGCTGCACATTTTCTGAATATGCTCCCTTTATCGCTGTGAATTCGTCTTCATCTTCCTCCCCCATCTCCTGGTATAAAATCTTGTCTTGCTCAGCCATCAAATGCGTGCATTTTTCACAACGGACAGTTGCAGAACTAAGTGTTTCTAATCTCTCTCCGGCAGCATTCGAGAGTAACAATACCTCGGGCTTTGAGCTTTCTCTGCTCGTTTCTTTTTTATTTAAATGCGGTATCTTAGTCCCCGCGCTATTCTGGAAGTTTCTTTTAACATCCAGCGATCGAGTACAAGTGTTTGATGCTGTAAAAACTTCAGTTTTATTACTTTTGTCTAAATCTAAATCGTCTGAAATTATCTGGACAGAACGTCTATGGGCGTTTTCGATTTCCTGCACAGGAGATCTCACATCCGGGGATTTAATATCCGAAGAATAGCCGCTTTCAAAAAGACTGGTTCTGATATCTTGGGAATCGGGCGGAGCTTCCTCCGGATGTAATGAGAATTCTTTTGATTTGCACGCGCACACGTCTGAGTTATCTGGAAACAAATCGCCTTCCAGTATGTCACTATCACAGATCCTTACATTGTCTGGGGCCGACGGGTGCTCATATTTTGACATAAGATACGGCACAGGTTCGAAGGACGTCTTGTGTTTATCCACTAAAGCACGAGCAGTGCATATTTCGTGGGGTGACGTCATGTAGTCAGATCCATTTATCTTGTTTACCCCTTCATGTTTAAATTCCAGGTCTTTCTGATGGCCCACAACTGATTCCGTCAACCCTGATTTAAAATTGATATCAATTGTGGTGTTGGTATTTTCGTGTCCAGAGCCTGTGTCTTTTCTTTGTTGCTCGTTGTTAATATTTGAGGTCATGCCCTCACGGCAATACCCAGTTTGGTGATTTGTTAGTTTCGTAATATGAGTTTTTGAGTTTAAACTGCACACAGGTTCATTTGGTTCAAACCTCTGGTTTCTTTCAAGCTTTTTACTTTTTTGCGTAATAGGCATACTGCCCGGTGGTCGTAGGGTTTGAGAATCTGAATGACTGTTACATTTATTATTTGTCGTTGTAATGTTTGTATTTTTGTTGATCCTGTTAGTGCTGTGGTTTTCTTGTGGCTGAGATCCGGGTAGCTGATTGAGTAACATGTGATGACTATGTTGAGAAAGGAGACCTGCTGATTGGTTGCTTTTTCTTGGGCTTTCTCCAATCTCTTGTGTGACGTGAAGCAGACGACTTGTGTCATAATGCTGCTGATCACTATTCGTCAATAGCTGGTTATTCCAAGATACATCCTTGCTTGTAGTCGTGTTGCCTGTGTTAGGTACAGCTGGCTTGATCTCAGTGAAAACACCAGTAACCTTCTTACATCCTGGTGGAAATGACATGCGAGACAGTTGTTTCCCTTTCTGTGTTGGAATCCTGCGCCTTTGTTGTTTTTGTTGTGAAGATGCACTGGATGGAGATCTACTCCGTTCTGCCGTAGAATTGGCTGGTTGTGTTGGCCTTGTGGTCTCTACAGACAATGAACGAATAGGGATACTGGAGAGAAGTTTATTTCCATTGACCCTATCGTGACGAGATTTTCTTTCCACTGTCATTGTTTGTGAAGACGTCGATAATCCACTGGAAGACGAAGATGATAACCGTGTTGTAATGTCTGCTGTTTGAGTTGTCATCACGTCATCACGTGAATTTGCAGATGTAGTCTGTGAAACCGACCATTCTGGTGAAACAGCTGGAGAAATGTTGTGAGCTGTTCGATGATGTACAGGCATTTTGGGAGTTGATGTAAAGTGAACGGCGTTTGTGTTGATTTTATCCATTACACTTCTTTCAACACTACAACGAGCATGATGTAAAACAGCTGTGTCAAAGGTTGTTTGGTGCACCTCCTCCCAGCATGCAATTTCTAGGTTTTCTGAATCTGACGCAATCAACTTGGCCATACCCTCCCCAGCCCTGCTTGTCCCACATCCTTCAAACAGCGCGAGCTCTTCTGCAGAGAACGATACAGTTGCCATTAAGATATCCGAAGTCGCGGATTGGAAACTCGACTCTGAACTGGCCGTCGATTCGAGGTCGTCGTTGTCACTACCATCATCTTCAACATTCTCAACATTAACATCTTCACCGTCGTCAACAACATCATTATTGCTTAAGTCGTAATCTTCCACAGTATTATCCCCACATCTGCTTGTGTTACTTTCATATCCGGACAGCGCGTGCATTACGCTCTCAAACGCCGACCTGTACAAGGTCTCACCCATGCTGACCTCTGACACGATTTTACTACTAATACTCTCTAACCCACAATCACTTGACATTTCTTCCTCTATATCCTCTGCTCTTTCCTCTTTTCCCCCTTCCCTGACCTCTGAGTTAGAATGGGGCGGTGTACCATATGAAACTGTATCCCCCTGTTTTCCATCACTCGAATCGCCCGACAGTGATTTCGTGATGCGCGGTGTTTCAAAAGAAGAGCTATCAAAGCCATCAGAATAGGTTTCAGTTCCGGCTGACAAGCACACATCTGCGCAGTCGCTGTCTGTATCATCGATGTCATTATGGCTCAGATAATCTACAGACTCGATGACGTATTCTTTAAGAAAACGATTTTCAGTTGTATCTGTTTGGAAAATGGGTGCTAGAAAATCATGGCTACAAAGTTCAATATCGTCACCGTTTGTTGATTCGGTCAAACTGGAACGATAGTGGCCGCTTTTAGTGACATTTTGTAAAAGAGTATTTTCCTCAGTCAAAACTGGCTGATCTCTGTCCTGATTTAATTCTCGGCGCGTGGCATTGTTGTCATTAAAATGCGCCCTGCTGGTACCCAGTCCGGTAATGTCTTCCTCCCTAGACAGGACACTCCTGTGGTCCTGGTGGCAGGTGCTGTGTAAGTCATTATAACCAACTGTATCGTATTCATCACTGACGAGTGAAATATTTTTCACTCTTCCACCACTGACGGGTGTAAAATCTTTCACTTTTCCATCACTGACGGGTGTAAAATCCTTCACTGTTTCACCAGACACGTGTGTAATGTCCTTTATTGTTTCACCAATGACAGATGTAATATCCTTCACTCTTATATCATTGACGGGTGTAACATCCTTCATTCTGTCATTATCGTCGGGTATAATATCCGTCACTCTTTCACCCGTGGCAAGTGTAACATCCTTCAATCTTCCACCACTGAAGGGTGAAATATCTTTCACTCTGTCACCACTGACAGGAGTAATATGCTTGAAACGTTCACCACTGACAGGAGTCATATGCTTGAAACGTTCACCACTGACAGGCATATTATCCGCCATACTTTGACCAAAGACAGAAATTGTATGCGCCGGGCTTTCATCATTGACAGACTTAATATTCTTCATATTTTCACCACCGGCGGTCACACTATCATTCATAATTTCATCTCCTGAAACGCGGGACGTAATTTTCTCATCTCGGTGTTCAGACTGACATAGGTCATTGAGGTTATTTCTGATGTCCTGGAGTGGAAGCAAATTAACAACAGAGCCGTTACCGTGCGGTTGTGAAGGATCAAATAAATTAGTGCTGCATTTTTGTAAACTTCCAGCAGGGGCTAACTTCATTACGTCAGCCTGTGCGTTGGAAACGTGATTGGAAGGCTGGTGCGGATTACGTTCTTGAGATAAAACATCCAAAGAAAAGTTGTCATTTTTCTGGTCACTTTTAGCGACACTGAACAGATCATTCCCTCCAATAAAATCACAACTAGTTTTCCAATCACAACATTCTGGTATTTCTTGTTCCGATGAAAGACCATGCAAAATTTCATATGTAGTTTTGACATCATGGTTATCCGAAGACATTCCATGAAAATATTCACTCGCACGTTTCACATCATTATCCGGCTCTTTGTTCTCTCCTTCGCTGATATCTTGAATGTCAGAACACACACAACTTCTGTACCTATCATACTCACTGGTAACACACGGAGTACTTAAACGAGGACATTTTGATTCATGATCAATTTCATTGTCTCCTTTGCTTTTCTCGTCTTGACCGCGTTCGTTACTTTGTACGCTACTGTCTGGGTTCATCCGCTCACACATATCAGCGTCTGCAGCCGGAGCTTTTTCACTCACTATAGGCGAAACCTGACACGGTTCCCCACCTTTATTTTCCCCATGCCCCCATTTCATTTTTTCCCTACCCCGAGCCTGCTCGGAGAGGGATGCGTAAGAATTTGTCGTTATCTGGACCCCGGCACATGGAGGAATATCAAGACGAGATAAAGTGGAGAGCTCCATCGCTGCTCCGGTATAGTGTAACTCTTCATGTAAAAGAGAGAGAATAGGCCAGGAACTATCTTGGCTCGCGTTAACATCATGTGTGGACAGGCGAACAGAACTATTCTTCCCAGAAGAATCATGTGAATAAAGTATGGCTATTCCTCTGTTGTCGATGTGTGACCTGTCAGGACAGAGATTCTCATTACCATTTAGATTGTCCATATCAAATATGGTTCCCTCAACATTTATTGCTGCTCCAGACTTGTCCATTCCGCTTGTCTTTTCAATGTCTGTCTTGCTTCTATCCGGTGTAATTGCGCTACTGGCAATATTTAAATCGTTCCTGTCAATCAAACCCGCCGCAGATGCAATTTTTCTTATTTCTTTCGTTTCGTCTGCTTGATTTACATTTTTATTTACATTCATAATATCCGAATGAATAAGGCAGCTTTTCCTGTCTTCTGCAGAGGATGTTTGCGATCTTCCGCTGTTATCCCCAGGAATATATTTAAGTAATATTTCTGCTTCAATTCCTCCTGTAAAATCTTCACAACTTTTCCCAGTAACTGCTTCTTTCCCACATTTCGTGCTTTCTGTTTGAGTTATTTCCCTTACACCGTTTCTATCGTTGCCCTGAGTTTGTCGCTTCACTGATAAAATTGTTTTACCTCCCTTTATTGTTGTCAGATTTCTGTCAATCGATTGGCCACCCTTGTCATTATTTACATTCTTAGCTGTAATGAGTTGCCGCCTTGAGCCAGAATTGCTAGTTAATGAACTGGTAGCTATCTTTTGTGATGCAACTGGATTGTTTTTGTGGAGAGATGTATGTTTGAGCTTGATACCAATATCTAATTTACGGCTCTTGTTTGCTAATGTCGTTTTCAGAGTTTTTACTGCTCGTGTTCCAGAGTTTGTATGATCGAGAGATGAAACTGAAGACGATGTTACTGATGATAAATCCGAGGTTACTGAAGCAGCGTCATCATCAAATCGACTATCAACTGAACTCTCGCGGGTTGAGGTAAGAGATCTAACTTCTAAGACAGAAGATGTTGAAGAGTAAATGTCGCGTTGAGAAATGCCTTGTAATCTTCTTGTAATGTCATTTCTCATAATTGCTGCCTGCTTTGGATTCCTGCCTTCGATTGAGCGCTTTGAAGAGTCAGACATCTGCATGCTCGCAATTTTAGACTCAGCCTTTCTTGGAAGTTTGGACTCAGTCGTTTTTCCAAGAATACTTTTTTGCTTTGCGGATTGCGCTCTAACATCCTGAACGTTAGCGTGTGTTGTTGATTCGTTGAGACTTTTTCCACGAACTGAAGAAGTCTGAAGTGACCTTTTTGTTTGCTGTGTCTCGGCTTCTGTCTGACATTTCATTTCTGGCACCGGTTTCTTCTGACGACAATGCTGCTCACCTTTTATATTACCTGCAGGTAACAACTTGACATACTCTTTTCTTGGCACATTGGGCGACTTTTCCTTCGTGCGAGCATTTTCACTCTCCTTAATCTTTTTCTGAGAGTTTAAGATGTTTTTCCGGTCGCCATTTTTAGAAACTGACCCACCTTGACCTTTATTGACCCCAGTAGCAGACGTCTCAGGGACGGTGTTTTCATTGTAGTCACATTCAATGATAACTTTTTCAGAATTCTCATTATATTGAATAGCTCTTGATAGCTCATCGGTATCGGCGGGAACTCCGTCAAATACTTCACCATTAATTTCATTATTTTTACAGCCAGTTTTAGAAAAATCGATACCTGCTTGGCACAAATCCCAGCTTTCAGTTTCTGTTGTCTTCTCTTCAGGCAGACAAAAAGTAGTATATTCGACTTTTGACTTCATCGGCTCTGTACACGCAATCGTCAGCAAAGTTTCCTCACCAGACGTCACGTGGTCGGCTTTATCGATTGGAATCCTTTTCAACTTTGGTTCACTTTCCTGCACTTGAACAAGGCCTTCCTTAATGGGCTCGTTAAGATCTACAACCCCGGGCTCTGACATTTCCTTGCTGCTTTTACTGTCACCCACACCATCTAAGGGGCTTTTAATGCCCGCCACTCTGCTTTCCTTTTCAGTTTTCTTGAGGTCACCGGGATCCATGTCTTCTTGTTGATCTTTTTCTGTGATACATATATTCCCAGAGGATAGTACGTCTGTAGAAGTTTCAGTGCTGATGGATTTCGATCTCCCCGATTGGACCCTGGTATTTTTGGCGTTTTGGCGTTTGACCACGGGCAAAAGAGAAGGAGATCTATTTTGTGTAGCTCGATGTACCTGCATGGGTTTATTTCCGGTGGTGGTTGTCGGTAAATTAAATGAGAAAGACGAAGGTGATGATACAAAATGCGATTTTGATGATGAATTTGTGGATGATGAAACTGTAGTAGCAGCTATTGATGATGGCTTTACGTCTACTGATGTTAATACCTTTGACGATGTCAATTTTGTCCCCAATGATTTGGTTTCAGAATGTGGCTTCGTTCTCTCGCTAGAACTCATACTTCCGTCCTTTGGAGATGAGCAGGGCGATTTGTTTATATCTCTTCTTTGTAAACCTTGTGAGGTAGTCGGCAGGTCTGCCAAAGGAGAAGGCGACTTTGACTGGCACGCTCTGGATTGGGACACCCGGAATAAGCTTTCATAAGACTTTGATGTTATACTTATCTCATCCCTATCTGATGTAATTTCTTTACTCGGTGAGGCCAAATCTTTATCAGATTGTGTTGGTGAGATCGTGTCGCTTTCTGATTGAGTAGGTGACGTTAGGGGAGAAAGAACTTCTGAGGTTGAAGTTACGCCCAGAATGCTCGGTTTTTTCCTGTTTCGAGGCGATCGAATACTGGCAGGGGAATCTGAACAGATGTTTTCTTTTCGTGACGCTTTCCGTAAAATCGGAGACACAATGTGTGTCTTTTCTGCCGTTTTCTCATTTATGGTCAAACTTTTCTCTGAAGATGGGCTGGAGACTGCAGCACCTTTTGGTCGTGTGCTGCATTTCTCCGATGTTTTTGACGGGTGAACTTCTTTGTTGTCACCGTGTTTCGGTTTTCTGCCCTCACCAATACAACTGAACTTTGAGGTGGGTACACTTTTTATTTTTAACATTTGCGACTCTGTCTGCCTAAGGAACCCCAAGGACATGGGAACTTTGGCTGTGCTGCACTTTTTTCCGGCATCTTTCGACATTAACTTCGTGTTTTCAGTGTATGTTTTATCTCTTATCTGCTTTTCATAGCTGGTTTCCAAGTCATCTTTCAGCACATGTGATGAACTTCCTGTGGTCTCACCAAGATCTACGCTAGTTTTAGAAGTCGTTGTTCTTCTGTCTATCTGCAGTCTCGTCAGAGTTTTAGGTCTATTTATAGCGGCGTGGTCGGCCATGGTTTTGTAGGCACTGGCGTTTTTCAAAGTGCTTGTTAATTTAACATTCTGTCGGGAACTAGTTCTCCAGCCACTTTCAGAAATTTCTCCAGGCGAGGGATTTCTTGCGAAATGGAGGCTTGGTCTTCGTGTATTGGTCAAAACTGTACTAGGATGCTTTATCAAAATGTTATTTAAAGCTGAGGCAATATCCAGGCCCCTTAGCTGCTGAGACTGCCGCAGAATGCTTGATCGAGTTTGACGAACGAAGACATTTTTTATCGGACTAGCCGATCTACTTACACTTTTCTGTTGGTCGTTTTTCAACAAACTACGGTTCTTGAATTCATCCTGGTCATTTTTACATACACCGTTTTCTTCATCGTTGATCTTAGCTTCATAACTTGCCAGAGGATGCCTGCCGGGAAAAACTAAATCATTTTCGGTCTTTGATTTAGCTAATGATTTTGACCATCTACAGCCAACGGAACGATATATATTCTTTGAATTCTTACCAGTTATGTTTGCCTTGCTTTTCAAACCATTGGAATTGTCACAACGGACCAAGTTATTCACAGCTGATCTACTTACAGATGCTGAATGATTCTTCCCTTTAACACATTCGAGATTAAAAGTTTCAGCTTTCCTATCATTGGTTCTGAATGTACCATTAGTTTTGTTTTGTAAAGAAACATTTCCGTCAGGACAGTTTATATTTTTGATAGGACTTTTCCTGACAACCGTGACGCTGTTGCTTTTGCGTGATGTCCTAGATTTAATGGTGTTGTGAATTTTGTCTGAGGAGATCACTTCTTTCCTGGTGGTAATTCTTGTTGTGACGTCTACAGCATAACATTTCTGCGAGGATGCAGTAGTGTTAACAACGGTTTCGCTCTTGTCTGGGTCAGTTTCAGACGATACATTAACGTGTCTAGCAAGTATGATACTATCACATTCTTCTGGCTGAAGTGAAGAGTTGAAATGAAACAATCTGGGATTTTCTATCTCCCGCTCATAATCGTTTAATTTTTCTCCATGCTGGTAAACATCGCTATAATAGCTAGATTTAACAGATTGTGAGGTAAAAACGTTAGCTTCATGATGTATCAAAGTAGAGTTTCCATGGCAAACAGATGGGACTTTTGTAGCTGTTAACTCGCCCAAACAATTGTGCACACTCACTGTGTTAAACTCTTGCACAAGCTGGGAAAGTCCGCACCTTGTGTTTGAGCCCAATGTGCAGGACCGTTTCTCCTTTGTGACAGACAGGTCACATCCATAGCTGTTGAAATGATAGCCAGGTCTCGTACCACCACGCGGAGTGATATCTGTTTCAATAAGACGTGCTTCTACAGAACTGTCTGAACATGAGCTAATGTTGTCCGAGCAGTTTTTCTTGAGTCGGTTGGAGATTGCCCTGATAACGGCACAATTATTTTGGTCGTAGCTGCTTTCGGTTTTGTTGCGAGCGGTGGTGGAGATGGCGAGGCTGCTGTGGTTAGCGTTGATGCTGTTGTTCCTATGCTGTACGCTTACGAGGTTTTGACATGAATGACATGCGTTCTCAGTCCCTGCTGAGCTCTTGTTGTCAACATCTGAAAATGAAAAAGTACTTCCATTACTACTAGATATAATATAGTTTCTTCCGTCACTACTAGATATAATATAGTTTCTTCCGTCACCACTAGATATAATATAGTTTCTTCCATTACTACTAGTTATAATATAGTTTCTACCATTACTACTAGTTATAATATAGTTTCTTCCATTACTACTAGTTATAATATAGTTTCTACCATTACTACTAGTTATAATATAATTTCTTCCATTACTACTAGATATAATATAGTTTCTACCATTACTACTAGTTATAATATAGTTTCTACCATTACTACTAGTTATAGTATAGTTTCTACCATTACTACTAGTTATAATATAGTTTCTACCATTACTACTAGATATAGTATAGTTTCTACCATTACTACTAGATATAGTAGAGTTTCTACCATTACTACTAGATATAGTAGAGTTTCTACAATTACTACTAGATATAGTATAGTTTCTACCATTACTACTACTTATAATATAGTTTCTACCATTACTACTAGATATAGTATAGTTTCTACCATTACTACTAGATATAATATAGTTTCTACCATTACTACTAGTTATAATATAGTTTCTTCCATTACTACTAAATATAATCTAGTTACTACCATTACTGCTAGTTATAGTGTAGTTTCTACCATTACTACTAGTTATAATATAGTTTCTACCATTACTACTAGTTATAATATAGTTTCTACCATTACTACTAGTTATAATATAGTTTCTACCATTACTACTAGATATAGTATAGTTTCTACCATTACTACTAGATATAGTATAGTTTCTACCATTACTACTAGTTATAATATAGTTTCAACCATTACTACTAGATATAGTATAGTTTCTACCATTACTACTAGATATAGTATAGTTTCAACTATTGAAATGTATTTTAACCCCCTTTTAGCTCCCAAAGGAGAATAGGCCTTCAACAAAATTATGCCACGTGTTCATGTCCCGTGCCATCCACTCAAGGTCTTGTCATGTCTTCTTCATGCCTGTCATGTCTGTCCCCCAGTTCTCGTCTCCGTGTGTTCTGTGGACTTCCTCTTCCGCTCTTATCTTGGGGATTCCACAACAAGGACTACCACTGAAACGTATAATTTACCGTTAATTAACTGTAAAGTATATTGTTAATTAATGAAATGTATTGTTTACACCTAAATTAAAGTATTGCCCCATCCTGTCGTTTAGCGTAGAGGGGTGTATTCATTCATTCAATCCCCATCCACTCCCCAGAGAATATATGTCTTCAACAAATCTTCGTGTCACGTGTCATCAGCTCACTACCTGTCCATGTCTGTCTCATCCCCTTCATTTATGTCTCCAGTTCTCATCTTCATTTATGTCTCCAGTTCTCGTCTCCATTTATGTCTCCAGTTCTCATCTTCATTTATGTCTCCAGTTCTCATCTCCATTTATGTCTCCAGTTCTCATCTTCATTTATGTCTCCAGTTCTCATCTCCATTTATGTCTCCAGTTCTCATCTTCATTTATGTCTCCAGTTCTCATCTTCATTTATGTCTCCAGTTCTCATCTCCATTTATGTCTCCAGTTCTCATCTCCATTTATGTCTCCAGTTCTCGTCTCCATTTATGTCTCCAGTTCTCATCTTCATTTATGTCTCCAGTTCTCATCTCCATTTATGTCTCCAGTTCTCGTCTCCATTTATGTCTCCAGTTCTCATCTCCATTTATGTCTCCAGTTCTCGTCTCCATTTGTGTTTTAGTCGCCATCTGCCTGTTTTATCCTGAAGATTCTAGAACGTAGACTGCTTTATGTTGCTATGGTTTCCTCTTTGTGTGTCCTATCCAGCTTCATCGTCTTCTTCTGATCTCTTGTTCCACTGGTGCTTCTCATAAGATCCACATTGGTCATCTAGCCATACCGTTTCAATCCTTCTGGTCTATTCAATCACTCATTTATAAAAGCCTGATACATCACAAAGATCAACTAACATCACACAAATCAACTAACATCACGCGTCATAAATGTTATATCCTCGGAAAGAAGGCACGTGGAAGCCCCCCCCCTTCCCCACCAATTATAGATCAATGGCGCGGCTGAATCTTTCCGATGGAGAAAATACACCATAAATGTGCCTAGACAAACAGTTAAATAAACAAAGAGAGAAACTTGAGGCCTGTAAACAGTAAATAAATAATACACATAAAGGTATGTTTCAGGCACTGGCGAGAAATAAAGAAGTAGAAAACTAGACAAGAGAAAAACAAATATCGTATGTAATTCGTCTCGATCGTTCTTAAGTCCATATCTGGAGTTGCGTGGTGAAGTCGTGCTAATGACCTCTGTCCACAAAGTACTATTGTTGTAGTGACTAGTTGGCAGGCTGGATAGTAACGATTCCCTCGATTCACCTCTTGTTTTCCTGTTGTCTGGTTTCTAATTCTTTACTGCTCATGAGTGCATGACACATACCTTTATGTGTATTATTTAATGACTAGACGATCAGTTCTAAGCATCGCTGGTACATTTCGAAGTGCTTAACAAAAGGCATGGAAGAAGTGAGAAAAGACCGTTGACCATAACTGACATTCAGGGCTAAATCTAAGGTGGTAACTCACCCCATACCTCAAGCAGACCCTGCAAGATATTGCCGTACATTTTTTTCTGAACCTGTCACCTGTCTGTGAAGCTAATTACACTCTTATTGACCCTTGAAATCTTCCACACACTTCCAGGGATTCCCCCTGTGGTGAAACATGTTGAGAACCCAGCATTGTACACTAAGCTTGGATGAGTCACTTGAGCCTCAGACTTAACTCTGGCTCTTTACCTGGTTGGCTGCATGCAGGAGAACCTCACTACGGGGCCATGATAGCCAGAGGGAGCTGGGAAGTGGCTCTGTTTAGGATGTGACATTCCTTATGAGAGCCCAGAACCAGAGCACAGTATTTTAGCTCTCTGCATAGTTGGAGATCCCCCTTGGATGGCGGGGAATGCACAGTAAACCACGTTTCTTCCTCCTAGCTTGGGACCAGATGTGATGATCCTTTAAATTTCAGCCAAGCTGGAGAAACGTAAGCTAATTACATCAACTAAACACGTTTCGCAATGGCAGAAAAGTCACAGGAAAAGCCTAGATCTACAGTGTAGATAATACCACGGAGTCTTCCATTTGGTACTGGTTGCAAAAGAGCGAGAAGCTCGGCAGGTTTAATTAAACAACAACAACAACAACAACACAACCCACATATTTAATCACACTATGTCGCTTGGGTAGGACACACTTACAGGCCTTGCCAGCCAATATTCAATTTATATACACCAAACAAAATATGTTCAAGTGGGAACAAAATCGAGACAAGGAATAATATGAAATAAGTGAAGTCCTAAAGTTGACGACTAGTTTCCTCCTTCGGTCATAAATGACACTATGGGAATGCGCACTTGAGGTAATGGGTCTTTTTTTTTATATTTAGCTTGGTTTTCCTTTCGGCGTATTGTTTTCTATTCTCCTTATACTTGTGTTTCTTATCCTATTTAAAATATATATGTGTTTCTTATCCTATTTTAAATATATATATGTTTCTTATCCTATTTTAAATATATATGTGTTTCTTATCCTATTTTAAATATATATGTTTCTTATCCTATTTTAAATATATATATATATATATATATATATATATATATATATATATATATATATATATATATATATATATATATATATATATATATATGTTTCTTATCCTATTTTAAATATATATGTGTTCCTTATCCTATTTTAAATATATATGGGTGTTTCTTATCCTATTTTAAATATATATGTGTTTCTTATCCTATTTTAAATAAATATATATATGTGTTTCTTATCCTATTTTAAATATATATATATATGTTTCTTATGCTATTTTAAATATATATGTGTTTCTTATCCTATTTTAAATATATATATATGTTTCTTATCCTATTATATATATATATATATATATATATATATATATATATATATATATATATATGTTTCTTATCCTATTTTAAATATATATATATATATGTGTTTCTTATCCTATTTTAAATATATATATGTGTTTCTTATCCTATTTTAAATATATATATGTTTCTTATCCTATTTTAAATATATATGTGTTTCTTATCCTATTTTAAATATATATGTGTTTCTTATCCTATTTTAAATATATATGTGTTTCTTATCCTATTTTATATATATATATATATATATATATATATATATATATATATATATATATATATATATATATATATATATATATATATATATATATATATATATATATATATATATATATATATATATATATATATATGTGTTTCTTATTCTATTTTAAATATATATGTGTTTCTTATCCTATTTTAAATATATATGTGTTTCTTATCCTATTTTAAATATATATGTGTTTCTTATCCTATTTTAAATATATATATGTGTTTCTTATCCTATTTTAAATATATATATGTTTCTTATCCTATTTTAAATATATATGTGTTTCTTATCCTATTTTAAATATATGTGTTTCTTATCCTATTTTAAATATATATATATGTGTTTCTTATCCTATTTTAAATATATATGTGTTTCTTATCCTATTTTAAATATATATGTTTGTTATCCTATTTTGTATTTCTGTGTTTCTTATCATATTTTTGTATTTCTGTGTTTCTTATTCTATTTTTAACGTGTGTTTCATAACCTATTTTTGTGTTTCTTATCAAATTTTATGATTTTTAAAATTTATCAGCTATTTTATTCTGTGTTTATTATGCTATTTTAGGATTTCTGTACTTCTCATCTCATATTTTGATTTCTTTGTTTCTTATCCTACTTGTGTATTCCAGTACTTCACATTTTATATTTGGGTTTATGTGTTTCTTATCCTATGTTTGAATATCTGCGTCTTTATCGTGTTTCTTTTTTTTTTTTTAAATTCTAATTGCACCAGAGACAGAGATCAATCAGCACAGCGCATACATAACCTGGCAATACCAGTGCCAGAATAAAGAGAACGCCCAGAAATAGATGGATCGAAGGTGTGGCGGACACTACTGAATGTGGAACAGATAGTCTCTTTGTCTTACTGTATGATACAGGTGGTAAAATAAAGACAGGTAGTCACACACACATATCGAAAGACAGACAGACATACATAAAGAAAAAATAAGAAAGAAAGACAGGCAGACTGGTAGATATTAGACAGACATACAGAAAGACAGAGAGAGGTAGGTAGGTAGGTAAGTAGGTTGGTTGGTAGACAGACAGACAGACAGACAGATAGATAGATAGATAGATAGATAGATAGATAGATAGATAGATAGATAGATAGATAGATAGATAGATAGATAGATAGATAGATAGATAGATAGATAGATAGATAGATAGATAGATACAAACACACAGACAACATTTTTAAACCGGTAAGCACCCTCTCGCAGCCGGAAGACAAACAAACACCAGCTTAAATTATTCAGCTGTAACCCTTTCAACGTTACACCATGTTACCTTGGGAACGGAAATTTGGCAGAAGTACTCCAAGCAAAGCGGGCACGTGACTTTAGTTATACACAGACGCCCGCTGGAAATACGGGAGAACGTTGGGTCATATTCTGTGTTTATGAATACTAATTCTAGTATGGTAACGGAAGTAAACAGCCCTCCTGGCATGTTTGAAGTCTACTTGACTAGTGACCTAAATTCACATTATGTTAATTTCGTATTACTGAAACGTTCATTGCTTGCTCTTTGCCATTCTTTACTCCCTACGCGACACGCAGCCACTACTGGCGCTAGTCGTCTGACTGCAGGAAGCCTGCTATCGTAGATTTTCGATAGGGAAATTAAGACTTGGGTTGGTCCCTTCTGAATAGGTTGGAATGAGTGATAGCCACAGTGAGATGTGATATTAGAAATAGAGTTCCACGAGTGAGATGGTAGAAATTTATAGAGGCTGTTCCGGAAAATTGAGAATCTCTCTCTCTATCCGCCTATCTTCTACAACAGATCCAAAGGAGTCAGACAGTTTATAAAAAGTATGTATATTAATATATATCTATCCACTCACGTGCACGCACATACAATGGACGACAGTTAGACACACAGACGTGGGAAAAAACTATAACAATGATTATATAGATATTATGGGAACGAACTGACCACCACACTGAAATAAATGTAGAAAGAAAACCTATCTGCTGTTGCCCTAAGACGCCACTAGGCGTAATGGCCACTGACTGCTTTGACGGTCGGTGGCTAAGGACGGAAGAAGAAGAAGAAAGATAGTTTAATTATCATAGTAAACTTACATCACAACATATAACATACATCAAAAGCATACACATAGTCATAAAAATCAAGGAATGCTACAATAGTGATAGACCCGTTTGTATGGTCCTCCCCTGGATATATATATATAGCTCACAGTCCCGTTAGAAGAAAGTGATAACCCCAAAGAGTTACAGATGCATATGATTGAGTCTATGGTTTCCCCCTTTTAAGGTATGGACAGACTTGATACTCTGCTTTATTCTAAGGGTACATATTGTTAGCAATAACTTGCATAAACAAGGAAGTTACAACGTGGGTGACTCAAATAAAGAACATCCTTCAGTCTACTTTCACTCGGTTCTTTCATCAGGGCCCTGATATACTTACAATCGTGCTGTTGTTCGCCGTCTGGCGCAAACTTTGGGACACTCACACACCTTTTATCTGTTACTGTCGTTAAATGAAGCGGATCCTAGCTCTGCAGATTTGTTTGTTGGTTTCATCAAAATGGATCCGGGGAGCGTCTGCTTCATGCGATAGTTATTTTCAGACTAAAGTTAGTGTCACTTGACTCACGAGGTAAGGATTAGGCTTAAGCGAGCAAACAATGTCAGAACACGAGGTTTCCCTTAATTAGGAAGATGACCGGTGGACAACTTCTCTCAACAGATAATCTTGGTTCACCACACACTTGTCAACAATGTCGGAAAGTTAATGTTTTAGATTTTCTGTAATTTTTCTCGCCACAAGGCAGCATGTACATTAGAGTTAGTGTAGAAATATGCACTGGCTCAAATGCCCAGTATAAGCATTTATTAGGTATGTCTCTGTACAAAACGCCGGCAAAGTTTGGGTTACCCCAGTATTCACTGAATAAAGAAAAAACACATATGAAATATGTTACATATTATGTACCCAATATAACTTACGTTTTTAAAATGCAAGCGTACAGCTTGACTTATCATTTAAAACTTCCCGTGCAATAAGTTATATTTAAAAATCATCAATCCTCATGAATTAGGAATACATACGTATTCCGTCAACACTCATGAGGCATCTAGCATTTATAAGTTAGTTAAGAAAAATTGTTCCCGTCTGATTATTTAGCAGTTAAATTAAATTCATTATAGCTACATTGTTGTTTAAGCTAGAAATTATAATTTATTCTGCTTTCCACTGAAACACGTCACTAGAAAATAATACAGACTATATAAATTAAGCACTCTGCACCAAATCTAACTAGTGAAATATGAAATAAGCGATTATCACTTTAAACACTTCACAAAATATTAGATAATTATTATAATATATACCTCAACACACAGAACTACAGGTAATCGCACACTTTAGAATTATACGCTGATATATTTAATTGAAGTCTAGAGCTCGGTACAGTTCCGAACAAACTAGGGCTTCGCTATACAGCTTATTCTATTCACGAACAACCTGTCTACTGCGAATTTTGAGGACTGAATGAAAATAAAGTTTAACATTCTGGTTATATCTATTACCAGACAAAGGGTTCCACTTTATTTCGCCAAACGAAATAATCTCCCCTTTCCGTCTAAAACACCTTACATCAACTAGAAGACTACCATGAACTGACACTCGTGCGTTTTCACACCTCACGCTGACCAGGCCAACAGTAAGTGCCTTGTCAGCTGAGATTTCCAGACAATGGATGGGTTTGAAAAAAAATCGAAAAAAGGTGATTCGTCTTACGAGGACAAAAGACAAAGAAAATAGTCTACGTTACGGCCACAAGGCCTTCGTCAGGAAAGGAAAGAAAGTGAAGGCTAGATAGGACACATAAAAACTAAATAAAATAAAAACTGGGTACTTCCCTGAAGGCAAGAACCGAAATTCTATCAAAATCGCTGTCTGTTGATGACCGCGTGGCTGAACAGAAAGTGACTTCCGCCGCCGGATGTACACAATGCGTACTAAGAAACTAAAAAACGAAACCGGACAATAAACTACCCAACGTGATAAAAGTGGGGACTGGAAATAGAAGAGGACAGAATGAGTGGGAGATAAATAAATATGAAATAAAAAAATGTATATGGCATACAAATAGAAGAATAGGATAAGAGTGGAAAGAGTAAAATAGAGCAAGAGAGGAGAGGGACCTCAGACAAAGGTGTGAAAAGTGTTGAGACCGGCTGGTTTTAGACACCCCATGCGGTGGATAAGACGGTTCTCAAGCTGTTCTCGGCTGGCAGTGTCAGAGGAGCAGGATCGGATCGCTGTGACCTGGATGTCGATGGGACCATGGTGGTCAGGACCACTGAAGTGTATAGCAACTGGTGTGGACTTTTGCTGAGCGATGTCATTTAAGTGCTGGCTGAATCTGTCCCCAAGTCGTTTGCCTGTTTGGCCAATATAGGTTTTGCAGCAACGTTTACATATGATCGTATAAATGACATTGCGCGATTCACACGTGAAGCTACTAGTGATGGTGTACGTAGCCTTAGGAAAAGACACCTTCTGGGTTGAGATGACATACTTGCACGTGTTGCATCGTGTCCGACCACAGGGTAGTGTGCCAAAGTGAGTGGCATTCTCCTTTGGGAGACGGCTGTGAACAAGAAGATCCTTCAAGTTCTTGTCACGTCTATATGCCACCAAAGGTGCTTCACTGAATACTTTTTTGGGTCAGAGGCTCTGCTTGGAGGATAGGGAGGTGGCGGAAAAGGATCTGTTTGACAGTAGTACTGTGAGGGTGATGGGTCAAGATTAATTTGACTCTATCCGAAGTGGATTTATGGTGAGGTTTGAGGGCCTCCAGACGAGAGATGGGGAGCACACGTTGGAGAGCAGAGGTGAGAACATGTTCTGGATAAAGTCTGTTACGGAAGAAATCCAACATCTCATTTGCTCGTAAGTGGAAGTCATCGTCGTCTTGGCATAAACGGCGGAGGCGGAGAAGTTGTGAAAAAGGAAGGGAGTCACGACAGGCCCGAGGATGAGAAGAGGTATACAGGAGGTAGCTGTGGGCATCTGTCGGCTTGTAGTATACTGAGGTATTAAGGCCGGAGGGCGTGATAGAAATAGTAATGTCAAGGAAGTTGACTGATACTGTGGAGACGAGGGAGGTGAACTTGATGGTGGGGTGAAAGTGGTTCACAAAGTCGATGAAGCGGTGTAAATCAGTCTCAGACATATCTGTGAGACCTATGCCATCATCGATATATCTGCGGTAAAACCCAGGGAAAGGACCGGAGTATTGTTGCCATATCTGATGCTCCAAGTGGCCCATGAATAGACAGGCATAGCTGGGACCCATCTTCGTTCCCATGGCAACACCACTAATTTGGTCAAAAAACTGACCATTGAATTCAAAGGAATTCAGTTGAAGGACCAGTTCAGCAAGACGGAGAAGAGTGACAGTGGATATAGAAGGGCAAGTGCGTTGGTCCAGAAAAAACCGAAGAGCTCGGAGACCATCAGAGTGGGGAATAGAGTGTGACGAAAGTACTGAGATTCTGTCTTTCAAATGGCCCATGTCTTTTTCTCCTGGCATTTTGTTCAATATTTTGTTTCTTCTCCTTCTATTATTTACGTTTTTTCAAGATGAGATCACGAGGGAGTTTGACCTCATCTGCTTTATGGTTCTTCTTTATGTGTTTAGAATGGGGGTGTAGGGAATTAGACAGTATTTTTCTAGAAGAAAGATTATAGATGCTAGATCAGGATTGGCACCAGATTGTCTTTTTTTAAAGATAGGCATGCAGCTAGACACATTTTTCGGGATTTTTTATATATATATTTTGGCCATTTTTGGTTCATTGCCACTAGAGGGCTGAGCTTATTCCCGTTTCTTTGTCTAAAACTCATGTACGTTGCATCAGCATGATCTAAGGTTCTGATTGGCTGAGAGCTAACTGCAGTTGAAATGCAGAGCTCCCATTGGCTTTAGAACCACGCCGCGCATATGACGTCATGAAGTCGGCGCGTGGGGGTCTTGATTATAAAAAGGCCTATATTTCATAGCCTCTTTCTCTTTTAATGAAAAATTGCTAAGCCGGTTGCCAGAGTCAAGTCGATTGCCTTCAGTAGGACATTCGAGATTTGGTAAGCATGAATTTTTGCGTGAGGACTTTATTTAATTTTTCTAGGCCTAGGCCGATCATTTAAGTTTCTTTGGGCAGTTTAAGTTTAATGTTAATTCTTAAAGTCAGAGCCATCAAATACGATCTTAGTGATAGACTTGAGAAACTTTATAGGTCCATTTAATTCCTTGTTGAAGGAATAGCGGCATGGTTTAAAAGTTGAGATATCACCGCTTTGTATTATTGCAAAGTAGGTCGGGAGAGAAACCCGCATCTCTGGTTTATGAATTTACAGAATGACGGGAGCGTGTGTATTTGGGATTTTATTGAGAATGTATTGCTGCATGTTATTTATATTATAGTACACATCTATCTGTGGACGGGAGTGAAAGAGGCGTAATTTGTAAAGCACGTGAGCGCGTTGGTTACGGTATATTTATTGATACGATGTTCAGAGGGACGAGGGGGGAGAGAAGCACGTGGTCATAAAATTGTAACCACGTATTTGTAACTACTGAGATTTAATTGATAACCATTATGTATAACTTTTGACGGCATGTAGATGCTAGCGTAAACAGGGTTATAGGTTATTGATTGTGCTTTGTTATTCTGTGTATTCAGAAGATGGAGATGAAATTTATTTATGTTAAGGGAATAATATTTTATTTCAATTTTGAGGTGATTAATCATACTGACGGGAATTTTAGGAATTCCTAGAGAGGGCTAGTTTTATTTTGTATTAATCCTTACGGCATTAGTGTCAGCGTAAGAAGTAGGCCACAGTACGTCTGCCCAGATTGGCCAGTGAAAATATTGTTGTTGCTCGTAGTTAGTCAGGCAGAACCTGGGTCAGACGGTCTGCGGTGTTGTATTACCGGGTGATGTTTATTTTGGCTCGGAGAGAGAGGAGAGGGGAGTTACGTGTTGAAGAGTAAGGAAGTTAATTGTTATTTGTACTAGAGTATTAACGTTTTGTTTAGCTGTTGTTTTTGCTTTTGTCTGAACAGCAGGTACCGGCTTTTTGTGGGGAAGAGCAGAATTTTTGATACCTCAAAATTTCTCCCACGGCACAGTGGTGGCGTTCGCAGACACCCAAAGTCTCGCATGAATTGCCAGTGGTGGAAGGAGAGGAAGAAAATACGTTTTCCCAGCCAGGGGAAGACATTTTCCAGCGAATAGGATTTTTTGTGGATAAATCCTGAGCTCTGACGCTCATTCGATTACACACGCAGATTTGGCATGCTGCCCGCGTTGTGGTAATTTTATGTTCGCTTCTTCACGGCCATAATAAAGCCGACGGCCCAGTTATAGGTACTCGGGCAGGTAATTTCAGAGTGGTAGAAGTCAGCTACAGTTCCAGTCCAGAATCCAGTGGGGTTCTGTTAAACCTCAGTCATCAATTCCAGAGTTAGTGGAGAGAGAAAGGGTAAACATTCTCTCTACTGAAGTCAGCACAGATAGGCAGAACTGTTAGTTTTGGTGAATCATAGCAGAGGACAGCTGCTGAAGTTTAGAGGTGCAGTTAGTTGTGTTCAGGAGATTCCAGGATAGGCTGTGTAGAACCGAAGTCTGTGCAGAGATTGTGTAGACACTTCGTATTCGTTCCAGCTATCAGTGGACTTAGAGTTAGAGTTAGAATTTAGAACAGCTAGTTTGGAGTGTAGGCGACATCAAGTGCAGTGTAGTTCATTTCAGTTAACCTTACCTTCTTTCTCCATACAGGTTGCAATTGTGGGAGAAGGGTTGGGGTTGATGCATTTTTAACTGTGCTTGATTTTGTTTCAGGTGTGCATCCTCGCACTTTAAGTATTTGACATGCATATGAGTGTGGTGAAGTGGGATGTTATAAATATTTATAGGGGACTTAGTGTACTGACTGAGATCAGCTGTGAAGGTATCTATATCTATTAAGAGTAGTGTATTATAGATAACCTTACTTGCTACCACATATCTCTATATCTCAGTCAGAATTATTCTGGAATAGTGTGATGCTACGTTATGTGTCTAGGGTATGTGTATGATGAAGTGTAAGTCACAACAACAGACAGATAAACAATTTAATTTAATCCACTACTCTTAACAACACTGTGACACTCACATACATATAACACTCTATGAGAATATCTTAAAGAAGTCACTCGTAACTTTTCAAATAACAATATGTATTCCCCTCTTAAAACAGACATTATATGTCAGTCCTTTATTCTATATTCACATAGAGAAATTTATTATTATTTCTGGGGTTTACGGTGATTCTCATCACACGGATGGCGGCTTAAAAAATCCGCTCCCAAATTGGTTTTTCCAGATATATACTCAATGCTAAAATTATATGGAGCCAGAAGCAAAGACCATCGGAGTAACCTAGAGTTCTCATGCTTAGCCTGTGCTAGAAACGATAAAGGTTTGTAATCTGTTTGCAACTTAAATGCCTTCCCATATAGATAAATATTGAATTTCTTTATTGCCCATATTACTGCAAGACATTCTTTTTCGCTAGTTGAGTAGTTGATTTCAGCTTTATTCAACTTTCTGCTAGCATATGCCACTGGGCTTAATTCCCCATCCAATGCATCTGATTTCTGTAGTAGAGTTGCACCTAACCCAATATTACTTGCATCCGTCCTTACAATGAATTCTTGACTTAAGTCAGGTAATTTCAAAATGGGTTTACTTGTGAGCTTTTCCTTCAATTCTTGGTAAGTCATTTCACATTGTGGTGTCCATGTAATGCGATCTGGATGTCCCTTACGTGTCAATTCCGTTAAAGGTGCACATATGGAATTAAAGTTTTTGATATACTTCTGGTAGAAACCACATAATGAGACAAAGGATCTCACGTCCTTCTTGGTTTGTGGTCTCGGGGCTTTCTGTAGTTTCTCTAAATTCTTTGGGTCAGGGGTCATGTTTCCCTGATAAACTGTGTGTCCCAAAAATTCCAATTCTTTACATCCAACGCAACATTTGGTTGGTCGGGCTGTTAAATTTGCCTCCCTAAGTCGATTAAACAGCATGTTCAGAGAGTCAATGTGTTCCTCAAATGTTTCTGTTGCTATAAGGATATCATCCATAAAATTTGTTATACAGGGATTATTCAGAGGATCCAATAATTTTCTCATCATTCTAGAGAAGACACTAGGCGCATTCTTCAATCCAAATGGCAATCTATTAAACTCATAGTGTCCTTCTGAGGTACTAAAAGCTAAGTGTGGTCTAACCTCAGGCTTTACTGGAATCTGATAGTATCCTTTACTCAGATCCACTTTTGAGAAATATTTAGCTTTATTTAGTCTGGCAAACAGCTGATTTGTATCCGGCAATGGATCCACCTGTCCTTCTGTAATAGCGTTCAGTCTCCTGTAATCTATACAGAGTCTATGTTCTCCAGAGGGCTTCCTTAAAAGTACAACACCGGAACTATACGAAGACTCACTGTGCGAAATAATTCCTTCCTTCAACAGATAGTCTATCTCTTCCTTCAAAGCTTTCTCCTTAGCAAACGGAATCGAATATGGTTTCATACAGACAGGTGTGGGGTCTATGAGTTTCATATCATATTCCAATAGGTTTGTATGCCCTGGTCGGTCTGTTAACACCTCTGCATGATTATTTAGAACCTGTTGCACTCTCTCTTTCTGAGTTTTCGTTAAATGTGTACTGATTTTCACCTGTGCTGCTGTCTCACAGGGGTGTAATGGATATTCAAATGATGAAAGTGGTTCCTTTTTCATGTCCATGGCGATGGACAAGGTCAACAAGTGTGTCTCTTCCTGATGTTCTCTTTCCAAATATTTCTTCAGGAGATTCACATGATAGATTTTTTCTTTCCCCTTCTTATCTATCTTATAATTTGTCCTAGACACCTTCTCTAGAACTGTATATGGACCCTGCCATCCAATTTGTAACTTATTCTGACTCCCGGGCAAAAGAAGCAGTACCTTCTCTCCCACAGCCAAATTTCTGTCTTTCGCCTTCCTGTTATAATAGGCAGCATGTTTCTTCCTGGCTTGTTTCAAATTTTCATTGGCAAGTTTCCAACCAGTTTTTAACCGAGTGGTCAGCTCATTCACATACTGGTATGAAGATGTAATGTTTTCCTCTGCCTTTTCATCAGTCCACGTTCTTAACAAAGCTACATGTGGACCTTTAATTGTGTGGACCTATTTGTCCATGCACCGGTATGGTCTCTTCCACTCGAAGCTTTATAGTGATGATTTTTCTTCCCAGAATTTTCATGCACAAAACGACCGCTACCAATTTTTCTCTTGGGGCTGTCTCCCCACTTAAAATTCTTGATGAGAGATTTCCTCTCTACATCCTCTTCCTCCAGTTTGTTTAAGTCCGATTGAGGGATTTTCGGCTTATCCTGGGGTAAGACATCTTTTTGCACTCTCCGCATAGTGGCCATTGTAAAACAGTTAAGTGAAGCTTGTCCGTGAAAAGGGGCTTCCCATTCCATTTGGTCCACTTTATCAAATTTATATCTCTTTTTATTATCAGGCCTAATTTTACCCCGTGGCGTGTCCAGGTCCTGATCCATGTTCCCACTTGTGGGTGTTCCCTCATGTGCTATGCTACACCTTTCTACAAAATTCTCAATGTCCCATCTTGCTTTGGGCCAATAATAATTGTGAGCCACCTTTTGAATGATGGTACCTATCTTCTCATGGTCCCCATCTGGTTTCACATGTAGGCTCCTTATTAAGTCTGTCCTATATCTTTTTGGAAGAACCAGCTGTCCGTGACCATTGGATCTAGCTCCAGTCTTCCTATACATCAACTTGTTTTTCATGTAAAAATCTCCCTTGCCTGGAGTTGTATGACACGTTGACAATTTTCTGAAACAAGGCTTGAGTGTTTTATCCCCAGCCTGTGCCTTCCTCATCTCTTCTGGAGTGGTATCTAACATAATATCCTCCTCCTGTCTTGAGGTCGACCTGACCTGAAGGGTTGCCATATACACAGGTTTCCTTCTGCAACGGTCAGTGTCATGATTGTCCATCTGACAATTCTTACACCACCTTTTTCCTTGGTTGAAAGATTTTCTTTCATTATATTTCCTTTCATCGAATTGTGGGAATTTATTTTTATTGTCATACCGTGGCCTATCAAATTGGTGCTTACCTTTATTTTGATCCCTAGGATCAAATTGATTAAAGTTCTGTGGTGCCCTAAAGTTGTCCACCTGTTTCTTTTTATTACCTGTTACCTCTGCTTGAGCTGCTTGATACCTTTCAGCAACATTTAGCAACTCACCCAGCCTCTCTGCACCTTGTTCCATGAGAAACTTTCTCAGGTCTGGAGCCATGGACTCTCTTAGTTGCTCTATAAGGACCATTTCCTTAAGATCTTGGGTTTTCCCCAGAGAAGTCCATTTCTCCAAGTATGTCTCTATTCGTGCAGAGAACTGGTGATAGGTTTCACCTGACAGTAGTTTAGCATTCCTAAATTTTTTTCCTATAAAATTCAGCATTCTTTTCATATCTTAACAAAAGAGCCTGCTTTAGCATGTCATAATTTTCCTGATCACCTCTGCTCATTTTTGCAAAAACTTCATAAGCTGCCCCACGAAGTCCCTGAGATAACTTTAAGCTCCACCTTTCTCTCTCTAACCCATACGTGGTAGCTAATAGCTCATACCTATTTAGGTAGCTCTCAATATCATCGTCTTTCTCAACAAAATGATCTAAAAGAAAATTCATAGCTGAGGTTGAGGCTCCTTGAGTAACCGTAGCATCAGAGGCAAAGGGACTGGCACCATTTTCAGGAGCATGGCCTTGAAACTCAAACTCCCTTAGTCGTAACTCATGTTCCCTTTGTAATCTTTTATCTTCTGCTTCCCTTTCTGCAGCTAATTTCCTCTCTTCTGCAGCTAATCTTTTGTCTTCTCTTTCTGCAGCTAATTTCCTCTCTTCTGCAGCTAATCTTTTGTCTTCTCTTTCTGCCTCCAATTTCTTAGCCTCAGCCTCAATCTGCAACCTCTTAGTCTCAGCCTCAGCTTCAAACTGTAACTTCTTAATTTCCTTGTCAGCCTCTAACTTTCTTTCGGCTTCAAACCTTCTTTCTTCACGTTCAATAAATTTGTCACATTCCGTCGTGACATAGGCAACCATAACTTGCCCATCTAATCCTAACTCTTTTGCAGTCTGAACCGCAGCAGATCGAAATTTGGCCAGGTCCGCCATTGTCTATTATGTAAATTTATACAATGTCTAACCAACAATTCAATCTCTAATGGACAACACAGGCACCGTGAGCTCAACCTTATTTAATTCCACCCAAGGATACCTTTTAATTCTTATATTCCCTGAAGTGAATTACCCCCAATATTTTTAATAGGGAAAGATTCAAAATCCCAAGAGCGAGACCCCAATATATGTGGTGAAGTGGGATGTTATAAATATTTATAGGGGACTTAGTGTACTGACTGAGATCAGCTGTGAAGGTATCTATATCTATTAAGAGTAGTGTATTATAGATAACCTTACTTGCTACCACATATCTCTATATCTCAGTCAGAATTATTCTGGAATAGTGTGATGCTACGTTATGTGTCTAGGGTATGTGTATGATGAAGTGTAAGTCACAACAACAGACAGATAAACAATTTAATTTAATCCACTACTCTTAACAACACTGTGACACTCACATACATATAACACTCTATGAGAATATCTTAAAGAAGTCACTCGTAACTTTTCAAATAACAATATGTATTCATTACTGGCATGAATGAATATGTGTCCTGATTCAACTACAAGGGAACCAGGAATCACAATCAATTTAAATTACAAGTTATGTACAGAATGTATTTAATATGAATATTGTAGTGACATATATTATTACAAATATTCTATGTGTGTCAGTTGTGTAGTAGTAAAATGAGGTAATACTGGTTTTGTTTTGTTCAAGCTCTGTTGGTATTTGTCATCATGACTTCAATAGTTTGTCTTAAGGAAACTAGTATTGGAGATGTTCTCAGTTCCTGATATTAAGACAATTAATTTCCCCTCTTAATGTTAATTTTACAAAGTCATTTCAAGATGAGGGGACATAATGTTGAGCTCAGCTGGCCAAGTTAGCTTATCTGGCGTGATGGTGGCAGGAAAAGACTCCTCTGCTCGAATTCTCCTCTGGGCTCTGGAGACACCTCACTGATAGCTAAAAGGACCAAGGAGTATGCTGTCCGACACTGGATTCAGCAAAGCTCTGACCAGGTGCTGCTCAGTACCATCAAGACCACTGTCCCACAATTTCATGGAAATAAACACAGATACGTTGATTAGCAATGAATTCTGGCACAATTACTGGCACAAATTTCCATCTGCTTATGTTCCAGGCTTTTATTTTAGCAAAATTGTGAGCTGGCTTCAACGCACTGATGCTTTATCAAGCTTATTTAAACAAGTGGTTTCGAACTAACGCTCCCAAGTGATTATATCCAGCGAGTCTAGCCAATGAGGCCCCGTTTCGACAAGTGTTTGAAAAAATGTTACCTTTCCCCGTTTCCCCTAACAACGAAAGATAGTATTTATAGTCCGACCAATCGTGGTTAGGCTTTCATTTGTTGCGCTCCAATCAATTGGGAGTTTACATGGTAGGCTATTTATGTAACGTAAGGTTTTTTTCAAACACGTTATATAAAAAAAATTTTATGAGCAGAAATGATTCCATGCTGTCAGGCATCCTCACTATTTTATTTTGGGTATAATTTATTAATTCCTGGACTATTTGCGTAACGTTTTACATATTATTTGTCAGCAAGCCCTAAGGAACCCAAATATACCAATTTGAAAGAGCTACGTGGCTGCGTTCAAAATATGTATTTTCTACCTCCTGTTTCGAAGATGTGCTGTCTGGGTACTGTTATGTTTTCAACCGTAAACCCATCTAATGTTGTCTTTCCTAATAAGAGTTTTTTATGATTTATAAACCTAACTCTGGGAAAGGGTAGTGTATTTTATCACTGTCCGTCTGAAAAACAATTAGTGCATGTAGACTTACACGCGTGATGGCAGCATTTGTGTATCGCGCGACGCGTGTTGCATGCGTTCCCGATTTTATTCGCCCCTCTCTCTTTATCCTTTTGTCCATCTGTTCGTTCGTTTTGGTAACGCAGTGTAGAAAAAGACATGAATGGAATTTAAAATTTAGGTCAACTTGCATATTTCAAGGTTTTTCTTAGAAAGGCAGCACATTTTATTGTGTGTTTGGGAAACGCGTGTATGTTGCAGAAAGCCTTTAATATCGACGTGAAACGTTACAATTTGCAGACGAAGCATAAAACAAAGGGGATTTCGAGTACTGTCATTGTGACAGCACTGTTCTTTACCATTCTTCTTCCTTTCTTTATTATATGTATTTATTAGGCTTTATATTTACTTGATAATTTATATATGTGGATTAGAATATTCCACGACAATGAGTTTGTTTATAGGTGTATAATAAACTTGTATAAATTGTAGCTGGCATCAGTCATTTCCTTTAAGTACAGTAGCTATATGTTGTCTGTACCTTGGTGTTTGTGAATCTTAATTGAACCTTATCCCCATAGGGTAGTTAGAGGTGGTTCGAGGCCATAGCAATTTAAACGTCCGAAGTGGCGAGGAAAGAATCAACCTCGGTTCTCAACCTCGGAGCCAATGGTCTCAACTTTCACATTTTGCACTATATTTCTATCTGAATCTTTCATTTCAGTCTTTCTTCTTACTATTGTCTTGTCACTATATGTAGACAGTCTCTAGTCCTAAATCCATTTCGTGACATAGAGGTATGCAGAGAGCAGACGTCCAGCAAGAAAAGATGGTAGGAGCGGTCTGCTGGGAGTCGGATAGAGGAGAAAGTTGTAAGAGCGTGATTGGTGTCTTTGATGAAGGAGGGAAGATTCTCAACGATAGGCTGGAAAATGCTATCGAGGAAGTCAGAAATGTGTTCAGTAGGACAAGAACAGGCTGAGACAATAGGTCTTCCAGGGTTTTCGATCTTGTGAATTTTGGGGAGCATGTAGAATACAGGCTTGCCCAAAGAGCTGTCATGAATCCTAAGATGAGATGCTTCGGGAGGAAGATCATTACTAGTGATAAGCTGTTTAATAGTGTTGTGTACAATGCGATTGTTAGAGACAGTCGCATCGCTGGTCCTGGACCTGTAAAAAGAGCCATTGGTCAACTGGTTTTTACCTTCACTTAGGTACAAGTCCTTCTGCCAGACTACAATGGCTCCTCCCTTGTCGGCCGGTTTGATGACAATGTCGTCTCTACGGCGAAGAAGGGAGAGAGCACTAGACTCTGCCGAAGTGAGATTGGAATAATGCAATCTACGAGGGCGGAGCTGCTGAATGTCATGGATGGTGTTCTTGATATACAGGTCCAGGGCATGAGAGGCTCCAGGTTTAGGTGTAAAGGGAGGTTTAGTAGAGTCAGAAAAGCGTGCGAAGATGTCGGATTCAGCCTGAGACTGCGGAGTGCTGTCTTTCTCTCTAAAATGGAGCTTCAGCCTCATGCGACGGTGAAACCGATGAACATCCTGGAGGAGATTGTATTGGTCTAGGGTCGGACGAAGAGGAACAAATTTGGTGGCATATAGACGTGACAAGAACTTGAAGGATCTTCTTGTTCACAGCCGTCTCCCAAAGGAGAATGCCACTCACTTTGGCACACTACCCTGTGGTCGGACACGATGCAACACGTGCAAGTATGTCATCTCAACCCAGAAGGTGTCCTTTCCTAAGGCTACGTACACCATCACTAGTAGCTTCACGTGTGAATCGCGCAATGTCATTTATACGATCATATGTAAACGTTGCTGCAAAACCTATATTGGCCAAACAGGCAAACGACTTGGGGACAGATTCAGCCAGCACTTAAATGACATCGCTCAGCAAAAGTCCACACCAGTTGCTATACACTTCAATGGTCCTGACCACCATGGTCCCATCGACATCCAGGTCACAGCGATCCAATCCTGCTCCTCTGACACTGCCAGCCGAGAACAGCTTGAGAACCGTCTTATCCACCGCATGGGGTGTCTAAAACCAGCCGGTCTCAACACTTTTCACACCTTTGTCTGAGGTCCATCTCCTCTCTTGCTCTATTTTACTCTTTCCACTCTTATCCTATTCTTCTATTTGTATGCCATATACATTTTTTTATTTCATATTTATTTATCTCCCACTCATTCTGTCCTCTTCTATTTCCAGTCCCCACTTTTATCACGTTGGGTAGTTTATTGTCCGGTTTCGTTTTTTAGTTTCTTAGTACGCATTGTGTACATCCGGCGGCGGAAGTCACTTTCTGTTCAGCCACGCGGTCATCAACAGACAGCGATTTTGATAGAATTTCGGTTCTTGCCTTCAGGGAAGTACCCAGTTTTTATTTTATTTAGTTTTTATGTGTCCTATCTAGCCTTCACTTTCTTTCCTTTCCTGACGAAGGCTTTGTGGCCGTAACGTAGACTATTTTCTTTGTCTTTTGTCCTCGTAAGACGAATCACCTTTTTTCGATTTTTTTTTCAAACCCATCCATTGTATTCCACGTCTTACCGCAGTTCCCCTCAACTTCCTCGATTTCCAGACAAATGTCTCAAACTGCGCCGAGGAGATGTCGGCTATCGCGCCTCACTGAGCGCTCAGCCGATGCAACTCGTTGTGGCAGGTGAAAATGCAGACAAATTTGTCGCCTATAGGTCTGGCGAAAGCGAATATTCACAGTGTATTTCGTCTGGTGCAGAGAATGCTGTAGACATATGTCTGCTCCTAT
The DNA here is from genome assembly GCA_024509875.1 of Oreohelix idahoensis. Lineage (NCBI taxonomy): Eukaryota > Metazoa > Mollusca > Gastropoda > Stylommatophora > Oreohelicidae > Oreohelix > Oreohelix idahoensis. Next base: position 100,720 of record JAMPIV010005485.1, read on the forward strand.
GTCTGACCAGACGAATATATTCACAGTTTCGTCCACTGACACCTAATGCAATAGAATGCATTTTAACGCTCTCTCTCTCTCTCTCTCTCTCTCTCTGACACGTTATGTCATAAATGCGTTTACCAGTATGAGAAAGAAAACGGTAAAGTTGAGAATGGGGAAGAAAATATTTTTCGCAAACGAATGGATGCGAAAAATACAGGAAAACGGTAAAGAGTGATAATAAAATAGAGGATACGGGTGAAAGAAAAAGAAGAGGATATAGGCAATTTATGATCAATAAACTCTCTGTGACAGAACGTCCCCCCTTTAAGATATGGAATCACTCCATGTCTACGTTATGGAAATAAATTTCCTATATCCGTAGCTTCAGGGTGTCTGTCCTCTTCCATCTCATCTCCCCCCTCCATCTCTGTCCAATTCCTACTCAAGTCTACTCCCTAAAGTTTCCTTTCTCTGGAATGTCTCCCATGCGCGCTTGAAAGAGCGTCGCCGCTTCTGACATTTTTGAAAGATTTCGTGTGTGTGCAGTGGAATTTCGGTGCCACTATCGTCCTCTTCGTTAGTTTTGGCGATCGTCAGGAGATGGTCGGAGGTTGGCACCGGTCTTTCCAAGTATCTCTTTAACAGATTTAAATGGAAAACTTTCTCCTTTCCTTGAATAGAGATCTGGTAGTTAGCCTTAGAAATCTTTTTCAGGACGGTAAACGGCCCTTGCCATCCGATCCTCAGTTGGTTGTTTCCGGTAGGGAGTAACACCAAAACTTTCTCTCCTGCTTCCAGTTCTCTCTCTTTCGCGACTTTCTTGTATCGGTTAGCGTGCTTTGTGCGTGCTCGCTTAAAGTTAGTCGTTGCTAGGTCCCATCCTAGTTTCAACCTTCCTTTTAAATCCGACACATATTTACTTGCTGAGACAACTGTCTCATCAGCCTTCTGGTCTGTCAGCGACCAAAGTAAGGCTTCAAGCAGGCTCTTAATGGGTCTGCCGAATAAAAGCGTAGCTGGCGGAAATCCTGTGGACGTATGAGGAGATTCTCTGTAGCCAAATAAAGCTGCAGGAATACAAAGATCCCAATCGTCAGGTTTCACTTGTGCCAGTTTACTTAGCATCATGTTGAGGTTTCCGTTAACACGTTCCACGAGCCCATTTCCGGCCGGAGTATATGGCTTTGTGTATATGTGTTGGGTCCTCAAGATCTTCACGATCTCATCCATCAACAGGTTTCGGTATGGGGATCCGTCATCCGTCAACACTTGCTGAAGGAATTCCAACCGAGTGAAAATCTGCACGAGGGCTTATGCGACATGCTTGGCATCTGCGCATGTTAGCGGGATAGCTTCTGCCCATAAAGTGCATGTATCGACTAAGGTCAGGATAAACCTGTTCCTTCTTTTAGTCCTTTCTAAGGGTCCTAAAATGTCGATCACAACCCGTTCGAATGGTGTTCCCACTATTGGCATTTCACCCATGTGGACTGGGGGTGTCCGTTGCTTGGGTGGTACACGTTGGCACTGGGCACAGGATTTGACATACCTGATAATATCAGTGTTTACTCCTGGCCACCAATAATGAGTGGTTATCCGTTGGTTTGTGGCGTTCTGTCCCATATGTCCGTTGAAGGGAAGAGAGTGCCCCATTTCTAGGATTTGGCTTCTGTACTATTTCGGTACTAGCAGCTGATTGTAACCTTGGTCAGGCTTGCCCGTTCTGCGATAAAGTACGCCATCCTTAGAAAAAATGTCCCTGTGCTGTCTGGATTCCTTAGCCATGGGCAGTTTCCTAAAGCAGGGTGCCAAACTAGGGCCCTTTTGTTGCGCTTCTTTAAGTTCCATAGGTAACAAATTAGGCGCAGGCTCCCGTTCCTTCTTGGTTTGCCCTCTTGTAGTTACTGCTGCCACAATCGGCTCTTCCGGTTTCCCAATACACACGTATCTACTGCCAAGTATGACTGGGTAGATGGGGTCATCCATAACAGCCGCTTTGATCACGCCTCTGACAAAATCAGAGTGGATCTCCACCAATGCGATGGGAAGCGCTGTAGGTGCATCACTCTTACGAACTCCACAAAGTTGGACGGTCTCTCCTGTCTCTTGACCGGGTTTAACCAGGTTTCTGGCAACAATGCAATCATACGAAAGCCCCGTGTCAAATAAACAAGAAGTTTGAGAACCGTTCAATGTAACAGTACCTCGCGTTGAGGGTGTATCCCCAACAGGTTGGGAATCACTGTCAATAATTCCACCTTGCGAGACTGTTAGTAATCATCCGATGAGTTTAGGCTCGGTTTGCTCACTCTGATCATCTGTCCCGTGCTCAGGGGTTCTCCCTTTGCCACCTTGACCTTTCTGGCCACGCTGCCATGAAGGACGGTCGGGTTGATCAGACTGTTTACTGTGGTTGCTGGGGTACTTGGTTTTGTAGAACTTAGATTTTCCGGAGGGGGGTTTTGAGGTCCAGTTTCTCTATGGTTATTCTGATTAGAAGCATGAGAAGCATGAGAAGATTGGTCTAGATTATTTTTTCGAAAATGCTCTTCTGTCGGTTTACGTTTTGAGGCCGGTAATTCAGCCAGCACATTTTGATAACGCTCAGACTTTTCCAAGATGTCTTCAAGCTTTTCTGCACCCTGCTCAGCTAAAATCTCCGGGTATCAGCAGACAAAGTGTTCTTTATTTGTTCTGTTAAAACAAATTCCTCCAGACCTTCATAGGTAGAGAGGAGCTGCGAGAGCTCTAGGCACTTAGTCAAGTATCCCTTTAGACGAGATGTGAACTGCTGAAAAGTTTCAGAGCTCTCCTTCCTGCTTTTGCGAAACAGTTGAAAAAATTTGCGAGCATTCATTTCGAAGCGCTCCAGTAACGCTTTCTTCAACACATCATAGTTGTCTTGTTGGCTGCTCTCCAGTTTGGCGTAAACATCATACGCAGAACTTTTCAAAGACTGAGAAAACTTCATATTCCAGCGCGACCTCTCTAAACCGTACAGAGTTGCAATTTTCTCAAATTTTTCTAGTTACGTGTCAATCTTCTCATTTGGACAAGGAAAAGATTCTAGCGCAAAAGACATAGCAGTGAGGTGAGTAGATTGAGTGCTAGAAGGATCAGTTAAGGAAGAATGAGGAGAAGACTCTCCATTGCTGGAGGTAGAGGCAGCGCCACGACTTTGGAATTCTAGAGTTTTAAGAGCCAACTCATGCTGTCTCTCTTTCTCTCTTTCCTCATGCTGTCTCTCCTTATCCTTCTCTCTTTCCTCATGCTGTCTCTCCTTCTCTCTTTCCTCATGCTGTCTCTCCTTCTCTCGTTCCTCATGCTGTCTCTCCTTCTCTCGTTCGTTCGCCCTGCGAATTTCCATTTCTTCCTCAATCTTCTTCTGCTGTAATAGACGGTCTGCTTCTTCCTTCCTCCTAGCTTCTTCTTCTTTCCTCTCCACGTCATATCTCTCAAGTTCGTCTCTGACAAAAGCTTTCGCTTCTTCTCCGTCCAAACCTTCTTCTCTCGCCTCGTCCCTGAGGAGCTAAGCTTCGCCGTCTCTGCCATAATAACTCAGTGACTGAGACTTAGACGAGAAAGAGATAAGAAAAAGGATACACTGGTTCCTACCAATCGCGAGAAATTAAAAAAAATCCAAAAAGATGATATTCTTTAACCTGGGATACCTCCTCCAAAAATAAATAGTATCTAACTATCGCTGCTATTAATCGGCAATAAAGCCCCTAATGCAGACGACTACGCCAAATTAAATGGTAGTTAAGATTACTCACTGAAAAACAATAAGTTGCTACAGTGGAAACAAAATAGTTATTGCAAAAATTTAAAGAGAAAAAAAAATTCCCTTAATTTTTAATCCACTATCAAGTTTACCCCTGAAGACAGTTAGGATAAGGGAGGCAATTAGTCTGGACAAATAGTCCGAAACGCACTCCTTAACTTAGTTCAAACACCTTCCTGCTTCAGAACCCTGTGAATGTTATACACTCACAAACTTTACCAGCGGTTATTATTACAAAATCAGTAATTAACATATATTCCGACAAAATCAACCCGTAACTCAAATGTATAATGCTCAAAATGCTGTGGAAAAACAATTATTAATTGTGTGGTCAGCACGCCCATAAACAGATCGTTACGTCTAGGGGATAATTTTTTTTTAAAGATACCAAACTCACAAGACATCACACTCTTACTCTATATCAGAATACAGAATCTTAAGTTCATAATTCCGATAGACGAGACCCCATTCTGTCGTACATTTTCGATAGGGAAATTAAGACTTGGGTTGGTCCCTTCTGAATAGGTTGGAATGAGTGATAGCCACAGTGAGATGTGATATTAGAAATAGAGTTCCACGAGTGAGATGGTAGAAATTTATAGAGGCTGTCCCGGAAAATCGAGAATCTCTCTCTCTTTCCGCCTATCTTCTACAACAGATCCAAAGGAGTCAGACAGTCTATAAAAAGTATGTATATTAATATATATTTATCCACTCACGTGCACGCACATACAATGGACGACAGTTAGACACACAGGCGTGGGAAAAAACTATAACAATGATTATATAGATATTATGAGAACGAACTGACCACCACACTGAAATAAATGTAGGTATAGTTTAATTATCATAGTAACCTTACATCACAACATATAACATACATCAAAAGCATACACAGTCATAAAAATCAAGGAATGCTACAATAGTGATAGACCCGTTTGTATGGTCCTCCCCTGGATATATAGCTCACAGTCCCGTTAGAAGAAAGTGATAACCCCAAGGAGTTACAGATGCATATTATTGAGTCTATGGTTTCCCCCTTTTAAGGTATGGACAGACTTGGTACTCTACTTTATTCTAAGGGTACATATTGTTAGCAATAACTTGCATAAACAAGGAAGTTACAACGTGGGTGACTCAAACAAAGAACATCCTTCAGTCTACTTTCACTCGGTTCTTTCATCAGGGCCCTGATATACTTACAATCGTGCTGTTGTTCGCCGTCTGGCGCAAACTTTGGGACACTCACACACCTTTTATCTGTTACTGTCGTTAAATGAAGCGGATCCCAGCTCTGCAGATTTGTTTGTTGGTTTCATCAAAATGGATCCGGGGAGCGTCTGCTTCATGCGATAGTTATTTTCAGACTAAAGTTAGTGTCACTTGACTCACGAGGTAAGGATTAGGCTTAAGCGAGCACACAATGTCAGAACACGAGGTTTCCCTTAATTAGGAAGATGACCGGTGGACAACTTCTCTCAACAGATAATCTTGGTTCACCACACACTTGTCAACAATGTCGGAAAGTTAATGTTTTAGATTTTCTGTAATTTTTCTCGCCACAAGGCAGCATGTACATTAGAGTTAGTGTAGAAATAAGCACTGGCTCAAAGGCCCAGTATAAGCATTTATTAGGTATGTCTCTGTACAAAACGCCGGCAAAGTTTGGGTTACCCCAGTATTCACTGAATAAAGAAAAAACACATATGAAATATGTTACATATTATGTACTCAATATAACTTACGTTTTTTAAAATGCAAGCGTACAGCTTGACTTATCATTTAAAACTTCCCGTGCAATAAGTTATATTTAAAAATCATCAATCCTCATGAATTAGGAATACATACGTATTCCGTCAACACTCATGAGGCATATAGCATTTATAAGTTAGTTTAGAAAAATTGTTCCCGTCTGATTATTTAGCAGTTAAATTAAATTCATTATAGCTACATTGTTGTGTGGTGAAGTGGGATGTTATAAATATTTATAGGGGACTTAGTGTACTGACTGAGATCAGCTGTGAAGGTATATATATCTAATAAGAGTAGTGTATTATATATAACCTTACTTGCTACCACATATCTATATATCTCAGTCAGAATTATTCTGGAATAGTGTGATGCTACGTTATGTGTCTAGGGTATGAGTATGGTGAAGTGTAAGTCACAACAACAGACAGATAAACAATTTAATTTAATCCACTACTCTTAACAACACTGTGACACTCACATACATATAACACTCTATGAGAATATCTTAAAGAAGTCACTCGTAACTTTTCAATTAACAATATGTATTCATTACTGTCATAAATGTGTATGTGTCCTGATTCAAATACAAAGGAACCAGGAATCACAATCAATGTTAATTACAAGTTATGTACAGAATGTATTAATATGAATCTGGGAGTGACATATATTATTAAAAATATCCTATGTGTGTCAGTTGTGTAATAGTAGTATGAGGTAATACTGGTTTTGTTTTGTTCAAGCTCTGTTGGTAGTTGTCATCATGACTTCAATAGTTTGTCTTAAGGAAATTAGTATTGGAGATGTTCTCAGTTCCTGATATGAAGACAATTAATTTCCCCTCTTAATATTATTTTTACAAAGTCATTTCAAGATGAGGGGACATAATGTTGAGCTCAGCTGGCCAAGTAGCTTATCTGGCGTGATGGCGGCAGGAAAGGACTCCTCTGCTCGAATTCTCCTCTGGGCTCAGGAGACACCTCACTGATAGCTAAAAAGACCAAGGAGTATGCTGTCCGACTCTGGATTCAGCAAAGCTCTGACTAGGTGCTGCTCACTACCATCAAGACCACTGTCCCTGAAATCAAGAAGGATGTACCTTCTACTTCATAACTAACTTAAACTCTCTTGTTACACTGATCACAACACAGCACAAACATTGAGTTCAGAGCATTAGGCCAACTGTCAGCTTCATTTGAAATACTTTATTCCAGTATTACCCTTCTTAATGGTTACTACGCCTCTGCAATTCCAGCATTATTTCTTTCTATTCAATCATCCAGGTGTCAGTGTACTGTTTGGCCATTCCATGCCGTTTGACTTTTCTCCGACACCCTCTGTTCAGGCTGGAGCATTACAGGCTTTACCTCACGTTTGCCACTGAACTACACATATATATACAGGCATAAATCAACAATTCACATTCAATTTTCATTAAAAGATATTGAATGGTTCAAGCTTACCACAATTCATACGAATAAACACAGATACGTTGATTAGCAATGAATTCTGGCACAAACTGGCACAAATTCCCATCTGCTTATCTTCCAGGCTTTTATTGAGCCAAATATAAGCTGGCTTCAACGCACTGATGCTTTATCAAGCTTATTTAAACAAGTGGTTTCGAACTAACGCTCCCAAGTGTGTATATCAGCGAGTCTGACCAATGAGGCCCCGTTTCGACAAGTGTTTGAAAAAATGTTACCTTTCCCCGTTTCCCCTAACAACGAAAGATAGTATTTATAGTCCGACCAATCGTGGTTAAGCTTTCATTTGTTGCGCTCCAATCAATTGGGAGTTTACATGGTAGGCTATTTATGTAACGTAAGGTTTTTTCAAACACGTTATAAAAAAAATTTTATGAGCAGAAATGATTCCATGCTGTCAGGCATCCTCACTATTTTATTTTGGGTATAATTTATTAATTCCTGGACTATTTGCGTAACGTTTTACATATTATTTGTCAGCAAGCCCTAAGGAACCCAATTATCCAAATTTAAAAGAGCTACGTGGCTGCGTTCAAAATATGTATTTTCTACCTCCTGTTTCGAAGATGTGCTGTCTGGGTACTGTTATGTTTTCAACCGTAAACCCATCTAATGTTATCTTTTCTAATAAGAGTTTTTTATGATTTATAAACCTAACTCTGGGAAAGGGTAGTGTATTTTATCACTGTCCGTCTGAAAAAAAATTAGTGCATGTAGACTTACACGCGTGATGGCAGCATTTGTGTACCGCGCGACGCGTGTTGCATGCGTTCCTGATTTTCAGCCCTCCCCTCTCTCTTTATCCTTTTGTCCATCTGTTCGTTCGTTTTGGTAACGCAGTGTAGAAAAAGACATGAATGGAATTTAAAATTTAGGTCAACTTGCATATTTCAAGGTTTTTCTTAGAAAGGCAGCACATTTTATTGTGTGTTTGGGAAACGCGTGTATGTTGCAGAAAGCCTTTAATATCGACGTGAAACGTTACAATTTGCTTACGCAGTAGAAAACAAGGGGATTTCGAGTACAGTCATTGTGACAGCACTGTTCTTTACCATTCTTCTTCCTTTATTTATTATATGTATTTATTAGGCTTTATATTTACTTGATAATTTATATATGTGGATTAGAATATTCCACGACATGTTGTTTAAGCTAGAAATTATAATTTATTCTGCTTTCCACTGAAAACACGCCACTAGAAAATAATACAGACTATATAAATTAAGCACTCTGCACCAAATCTAACTAGTGAAATATGAAATAAGCGATTATCACTTTAAACACTTCACAAAATATTAGATAATTATTATAATATATACCTCAACACACAGAACTACAGGTAATCGCACACTTTAGAATTATACGCTGATATATTTAATTGAAGTCTAGAGCTCGGTACATTTCCGAACAAACTAGGGCTTCGCTATACAGCTTATTCTATTCACGAACAACCTGTCTACTGCGAATTTTGAGGACTGAATGAAAATAAAGTTTAACATTCTGGTTATATCTATTACCAGACAAAGGGTTCCACTTTATTTCGCCAAACGAAATAATCTCCCCTTTCCGTCTAAAACACCTTACATCAACTAGAAGACTACCATGAACTGACACTCGTGCGTTTTCACACCTCACGCTGACCAGGCCAACAGTAAGTGCCTTGTCAGCTGAGATTTCCAGACAAATGTCTCAAACTGCGCCGAGGAGATGTCGGCTATCGCGCCTCGCTGACCGCTCAGCCGATGCAACTCGTTGTGGCAGATGAAAATGCAGACAAATGTGTCGCCTATAGATCTGGCGAAAGCGAATATTCACAGTATATTTCGTCTGGTGCAGGGAATGCTGTAGACATATGTCTGCTCCTATGTCTGGCCAGACGAATATATTCACAGTTTCGTCCACTGACACCTAATGCAATAGAATGCATTTTAACGCTCTCTCTCTGACACGTTATGTCATAAATGCGTTTACCAGTATGAGAAAGAAAACGGTAAAGTTGAGAATGGGGAAGAAAATATTTTTCGCAAACGAATGGATGCGAAAAATACAGGAAAACGGTAAAGAGTGATAATAAAATAGAGGATACGGGTGAAAGAAAAAGAAGAGGATATAGGCAATTTATGATCAATAAACTCTCTGTGACACCTGCATAGAAGCATTCATAAGCTCATACAGTGGTGATTTATGTAGCTACTAGCAATAAGCCGTCAATAATGACGAAAGTAAATAAAAAACTGTAATATATTTTTTAAATATGTTTTAATTCAATATAAAAGTTATTTGATGACAATATTTTTTTTTGAAAGTGCGTGGATTTGTTTTAAAGAATGTTCCCTGAAAAAAGTGTTTTTAACAAAAACTTTCAAGTTTTCATGATTTTTTCCTCGGGTGAGGGCTTTTAAAAGTACACAAATAAAAATCAGTACAAAATATGTCTCTGATCCTGTCGGAGTGAAACCGAGATCATGAAGTGGTCGTCCATTTCGTCACAGTGACTGCTTTATGCGGGTTTCTGATACAGAACCAAAAGCAGAGGTAGCTATGTAACAAGGGACGTTACAGCGATTTAACAAGTTATACCACTGCCATAAAACAAGGTATACCACAGCCATGTAACAAGGAGTAGCACAGGCATATAACAAGATATACCACAGCCATGTAACAAGGTATAGCACAGCCATGTAACAAGGGATGCCACAGCCATATAACAAGGTAAACCACAGGCAAATAACAAGGTAAACCACAGGCATATAACAATGTATACCACAGCCATGTAACAATGTATACCCCAGCCACGTAACAAGGTATACCACAGCCATGTAACAAGGTATACCACAGCCATGTAATAAGGTATACCACAGCCATGTAACAAGGTATACCAAAGCCATGTAACAAGGTATACCACAAATTTGAACTTACAAATTGCATCAGCAAGGGCCTTTGTTTCAATATTTCCAGATCTCTATTAAAGCATCACATATATTACCAATATGATATCTCAGTGGTTTCAAAGCATCGATCCGACTCTTCTATCTTGTTTCACCCAATGGTTTAACAGTTACGCCTAAGTCTAATACATAGCCATACGCCTAAGTCTATAACATAGCCACATAAAATTTGTCAACGCTGAGTCGATGCACAGAAATAATTATAGATGTGTTGAACCAAAGTGAAGATACTCGCTGCTTCCAGAAAACACTTAGAGGTGTCATTGACTACCAAGTTTAAAGAGTGTGCAATGCAGGACACAACAAAGTCACGTGGGTTTATGTCCAGGACTCTCTTGTGTACTGACCTTTGAGGGGCACAGTTTTATACAGATTTGTTTTTTTAACTCACGGAAACAATACAACTGGCAATTTACATTTATATTTTTTATGACAAATATCAGAACAGTGCTATGGAATATAATTAATGATAAAGTCTTATGAAACATTTCTATATTCTGTTTTTTAAAATCTTTTTTATATGTTGTTTTATTTTTATTTTGGAAATTTACAGATATGTTTTTATAAAACGGTGCCCCTCAAAGGTGAGTACTGCGCCCCTCTGAAGTCGGCGCCCTAGGTGGCTGTCTAGTTGGCCTAATGATAGCACCGGTTCTGGGTGATCCCCGGAAAGACAGTGATGCCCGGGTTATAAATGATTGTTTACATGATAGGCGACTAATCTAGATGGAGACTATTTAAGAGTTGACCCCCTAGTGCTGTGGGCCCGATTGCGCCAAGCTCATTCCGCTTCTGGTTGGGTGCATAGATTGGTGCATGGCATATAAATTGTGCATAGCGGTGCACTGCACAAATACCCATACATGTACAATACAGTCAACAGTAGTAGTCAATATAAAAGAAAAATTCAACCATTGGAACTAGAAGAACCAAAAGCCGACTCCCACCTCAGAGAGATAATGAACAAATCTAAATACCCTAGCGTAATAACAGAGAAAACTCTAGAACACATTAAACAGTACATTGACAACATCTTAACTATATATACAGATGGGTCTAATGATGACATTGACAACATCTTAACTATATATACAGATGGGTCTAAAGATGACATTGACAACAGCTTAACTATATATACAGATGGGTCTAAAGATGACATTGACAACAGCTTAACTATATATACAGATGTGTCTAAAGATGACATTGACAACAGCTTAACTATATATACAGATGTGTCTAAAGATGACATTGACAACAGCTTAACTATATTATACAGATGGGTCTAAAGATGACATTGACAACAGCTTAACTACATATACAGATGTGTCTAAAGATGACACTGACAACAGCTTAACTATATATACAGATGTGTCTAAAGATGACATTGACAACAGCTTAACTATATATACAGATGTGTCTAAAGATGACATTGACAACAGCTTAACTATATATACAGATGGGTCTAAAGATGACATTGACAACAGCTTAACTATATATACAGATGTGTCTAAAGATGACATTGACAACAGCTTAACTATATATACAGATGTGTCTAAAGATGACATTGACAACAGCTTAACTATATATACAGATGGGTCTAAAGATGACATTGACAACAGCTTAACTATATATACAGATGGGTCTAAAGATGACATTGACAACAGCTTAACTATATATACAGATGTGTCTAAAGATGACATTGACAACATCTTAACTAATAACTTATATACAGATGGGTCAGATGACATTGGTCTAAAGATGACATTGACAACATCTTAACTATATATACAGATGGGTCTAAAGATGACATTGACAACAGATTAACTATATATACAGATGGGTCTAAAGATGACATTGACAACAGCTTAACTATATATACAGATGGGTCTAAAGATGACATTGACAACAGCTTAACTATATATACAGATGGGTCTAAAGATGACATTGACAACATCTGAACTATATATACAGATGGGTCTAAAGATGACAGTGACAACAACTTAACTATATATACAGATGGATCTAAAGATGACATTGACAACAGCTTAACTATATATACAGATGGGTCTAAAGATGACATTGACAACAGCTTAACTATATATACAGATGGGTCTAAAGATGACATTGACAACATCTGAACTATATATACAGATGGGTCTAAAGATGACAGTGACAACAACTTAACTATATATACAGATGGGTCTAAAGATGACATTGACAACAGCTTAACTATATATACAGATGGGTCTAAAGATGACATTGACAACATCTTAACTATATATACAGATGGGTCTAAAGATGACATTGACAACATCTTAACTATATATACAGATGGGTCTAAAGATGACATTGACAACAGCTTAACTATATATACAGATGGGTCTAAAGATGACATTGACAACAGCTTAACTATATATACAGATGGGTCTAAAGATGACATTGACAACAGCTTAACTATATATACAGATGGGTCTAAAGATGACATTGACAACAGCTTAACTATATATACAGATGGGTCTAAAGATGACATTGACAACATCTTAACTATATATACAGATGGGTCTAAAGATGACATTGACAACAGCTTAACTATATATACAGATGGGTCTAAAGATGACATTGACAACAGCTTAACTATATATACAGATGGGTCTAAAGATGACATTGACAACATCTTAACTATATATACAGATGGGTCTAAAGATGACATTGACAACAGCTTAACTATATATACAGATGGGTCTAAAGATGACATTGACAACAGCTTAACTATATATACAGATGGGTCTAAAGATGACATTGACAACAACTTAACTATATATACAGATGGGTCTAAAGATGACATTGACAACAGCTTAACTATATATACAGATGGGTCTAAAGATGACATTGACAACAGCTTAACTATATATACAGATGGGTCTAAAGATGACAGTGACAACAACTTAACTATATATACAGATGGGTCTAAAGATGACATTGACAACAGCTTAACTATATATACAGATGGGTCTAAAGATGACAGTGACAACAACTTAACTATATATACAGATGGGTCTAAAGATGACAGTGACAACAACTTAACTATATATACAGATGGGTCTAAAGATGACATTGACAACAGCTTAACTATATTATACAGATGGGTCTAAAGATGACATTGACAACAACTTAACTATATATACAGATGGGTCTAAAGATGACAGTGACAACAACTTAACTATATTATACAGATGGGTCTAAAGATGACAGTGACAACAACTTAACTATATTATACAGATGGGTCTAAAGATGACATTGACAACAGCTTAACTATATATACAGATGGGTCTAAAGATGACATTGACAACAGCTTAACTATATTATACAGATGGGTCTAAAGATGACATTGACAACAGCTTAACTATATATACAGATGGGTCTAAAGATGACATTGACAACAGCTTAACTATATTATACTGATGGGTCTAAAGATGACATTGACAACAGCTTAACTATATTATACTGATGGGTCTAAAGATGACATAGACAACAGCTTAACTATATATACAGATGGGTCTAAAGATGAAATTGACAACAGCTTAACTATATTATACTGATGGGTCTAAAGATGACATTGACAACAGCTTAACTATATTATACAGATGGGTCTAAAGATGACATTGACAACAGCTTAACTATATATACAGATGGGTCTAAAGATGACATTGACAACAGCTTAACTATATATACAGATGGGTCTAAAGATGAAATTGACAACAGCTTAACTATATTATACAGATGGGTCTAAAGATGACATTGACAACAGCTTAACTATATATACAGATGGGTCTAAAGATGACATTGACAACAGCTTAACTATATATACAGATGGGTCTAAAGATGACATTGACAACAGCTTAACTATATTATACTGATGGGTCTAAAGATGACATTGACAACAGCTTAACTATATTATACAGATGGGTCTAAAGATGACAGTGACAACAACTTAACTATATTATACAGATGGGTCTAAAGATGACAGTGACAACAGCTTAACTATATTATACAGATGGGTCTAAAGATGACATTGACAACAGCTTAACTATATATACAGATGGGTCTAAAGATGACAGTGACAACAACTTAACTATATTATACAGATGGGTCTAAAGATGACAGTGACAACAACTTAACTATATTATACAGATGGGTCTAAAGATGACAGTGACAACAGCTTAACTATATTATACAGATGGGTCTAAAGATGACATTGACAACAGCTTAACTATATTATACAGATGGGTCTAAAGATGACAGTGACAACAGCTTAACTATATTATACAGATGGGTCTAAAGATGACATTGACAACAACTTAACTATATATACAGATGGGTCTAAAGATGACATTGACAACAGCTTAACTATATATACAGATGGGTCTAAAGATGACAGTGACAACAGCTTAACTATATTATACAGATGGGTCTAAAGATGACATTGACAACAGCTTAACTATATTATACAGATGGGTCTAAAGATGACATTGACAACAGCTTAACTATATTATACAGATGGGTCTAAAGATGACATACAGATGGGTCTAAAGATGACAGTGACAACAACTTAACTATATTATACAGATGGGTCTAAAGATGACATTGACAACAGCTTAACTATATTATACAGATGGGTCTAAAGATGACATTGACAACAGCTTAACTATATTATACAGACGGGTCTAAAGATGTCAGTGACAACAGCTTAACTATATTATACAGATGGGTCTAAAGATGACATTGACAACAACTTAACTATATATACAGATGGGTCTAAAGATGACATAGACAACAGCTTAACTATATATACAGATGGGTCTAAAGATGACAGTGACAACAACTTAACTATATTATACAGATGGGTCTAAAGATGACAGTGACAACAACTTAACTATATTATACAGATGGGTCTAAAGATGACATTGACAACAGCTTAACTATATTATACAGATGGGTCTAAAGATGACAGCGACAACAACTTAACTATATTATACAGATGGGTCTAAAGATGACATTGACAACAACTTAACTATATATACAGATGGGTTTAAAGATGACATTGACAACAGCTTAACTATATATACAGATGGGTCTAAAGATGACAGTGACAACAGCTTAACTATATTATACAGATGGGTCTAAAGATGACATTGACAACATCTTAACTATATATACAGATGGGTCTAAAGATGACATTGACAACAGCTTAACTATATATACAGATGGGTTTAAAGATGACATTGACAACAGCTTAACTATATATACAGATGGGTCTAAAGATGACAGTGACAACAGCTTAACTATATTATACAGATGGGTCTAAAGATGACATTGACAACATCTTAACTATATATACAGATGGGTCTAAAGATGACATTGACAACAGCTTAACTATATATACAGATGGGTCTAAAGATGACAGTGACAACAGCTTAACTATATTATACAGATGGGTCTAATGATGACATTGACAACAACTTAACTATATTATACAGATGGGTCTAAAGATGACATTGACAACATCTTAACTATATATACAGATGGGTCTAAAGATGACATTGACAACAACTTAACTATATTATACAGATGGGTCTAAAGATGACATTGACAACAGCTTAACTATATATACAGATGGGTCTAAAGATGACGATGAACAACGAGGGGCAGGAATAGTGGTACCAAAATGGAGAATTAGAAAAAAGATACAAGTAACCAAAAACGCATCTATCTTCACGGCAGAATTAGTAGCAATACTCAAGGCTTTAGAAATAGTTACAGAGAACCCACCACAGACAGTAACAATTCTCACGGACTCACTCTCATCAATACAAGCAATCAATAACAGAAATGAGAGTAGTAGGGAAATATTACAGATAAACACATACTTAAGTACTGCTGGATGCAAATTCACGGTAGCATGGATTCCATCTCATGTTGGCATAACAGGAAACGAACTCGCGGACATGGAAGCCAAGCAGGGAAGAAATAGCAATAAAAAACTTGAAACAGAGCTAGGGAGATTCGAAATAAAGTGTCTAACAGCAAGGACAATAACCAAAGAATGGAGAATAGCATGGGACCAGAGCACAAAAGGAAGACATGCATACAAGCTTTTAAAAAAAAACATAAAAAAGATGAACTAAAAATACCAGTAAATAAAAAACTACTCCGGCTCAGACTAGGAACCGGCTACTTTAGAATAGAGGAACCCATCTGTGTAGAATGTTATGAACCTAATAGAGGAACTCATCTGTGTAGAATGTTATGAACCTAATAGAGGAACTCATCTGTGTAGAATGTTATGAACCTAATAGAGGAACCTTTTCTGTGTAGAATGTTATGAACCTAACAGAGGAACCCATCTGTGTAGAATGTTATGAACCTAATAGAGGAACCCATCTTTGTAGAATGTTATGAACCTAATAGAGGAATCCATCTGTGTAGAATGTTATGAACCTAATAGAGGAACCCATCTTTGTAGAATGTTATGAACCTAATAGAGGAATCCATCTGTGTAGAATGTTATGAACCTAATAGAGGAACCCCCAACGGGCTGATCACCCGTTTGCCAGTCACTTTGATTACGGAAACAACGACAAACGGATTGATTTGTCGTTGCCCTAAAGATGCCACTAGGCGTAATGGCCACTGACTGCTTTGCCGGTCGCTGGCTAAGGACGGAAGAAGAAGAAGAATAGAGGAACCCATCTGTGTAGAATGTTATGAACCTAATAGAGGAACCCATCTGTGTAGAATGTTATGAACCTAATAGAGGAACTCATATGTGTAGAATGTTATGAACCTAATAGAGGAACTCATATGTGTAGAATGTTATGAACCTAACAGAGGAACCCATCTGTGTAGAATGTTATGAACCTAATAGAGGAACCCATCTTTGTAGAATGTTATGAACCTAATAGAGGAATCCATCTGTGTAGAATGTTATGAACCTAATAGAGGAACCCATCTGTGTAGAATGTAATGAACCTAATAGAGGAACCCATCTGTGTAGAATGTTATGAACCTAACAGAGGAACCCATCTGTGTAGAATGTTATGAACCTAATAGAGGAACTCATCTGTGTAGAATGTTATGAACCTAATAGAGGAACTCATATGTGTAGAATGTTATGAACCTAACAGAGGAACCCATCTGTGTAGAATGTTATGAACCTAATAGAGGAACCCATCTTTGTAGAATGTTATGAACCTAATAGAGGAATCCATCTGTGTAGAATGTTATGAACCTAATAGAGGAACCCATCTTTGTAGAATGTTATGAACCTAATAGAGGAACCCATCTTTGTAGAATGTTATGAACCTAATAGAGGAACCCATCTTTGTAAAATGTTATGAACCTAATAGAGGAACCCATCTGTGTAGAATGTTATGAACCTAATAGAGGAACCCATCTTTGTAGAATGTTATGAACCTAATAGAGGAATCCATCTGTGTAGAATGTTATGAACCTAATAGAGGAACCCATCTGTGTAGAATGTTATGAACCTAATAGAGGAACCCATCTGTGTAGAATGTTATGAACCTAATACCACTAAACACTTCTTACTGGAATGTAAGAAATACGACCAACACAGACAAAATATAAGACTATTGTAATAACTGCAAAATAGAACTTAATGTAGAAAACCTAATGGGCACAAAGCCACCACTAGGAGTAAATAAATTAATAAAACAATATATCATAAAAACAAAAGCAACAATCTAAAAGACGACAGGAAAAAAGCCCCCCCCCCCCCCCCCCCCCCCAAAAAAAAAAAAAGCCCCCCCCCCCCCCCCCCCCCCCCCCCCCCCCCCCCCGCCCCCCCCCCCCCCCCCCCCCCCCCCCCCCCCCCAAAAAAAAAAAAAAAAAAAAAAAACCTATATATCTATTTTCTGAAAGTAAACTCATAACAACGCTAGCAGTAGTAGCAAAGCTATCTCATCGGAAAGAAATAACACAACCCAGTAGAAAAAAAGACATAAATAAACAACAAACCAATATTAAAATCATGCCAGCATAGACACAAATGTGCTTCTGAAGAACAACAAACGGAACTATTCACCAAAAATTAAAAGAACAAAAAACACTATGTGAGGAATAATACAATGTAGAACGTTTAATAATCACAATCAAGAAAATATCACGTTACATGGAAAAAACACGTCCTGATATAACCAACAGTACCATGTAAATGGGAAATGGTTGAAAGAGGCGTGTTACACAAAGGAAAGTAGCAAACACCTTTAAAAAAACTGCACAAATACTCTTTGTATGAGAAAAATCTATAAGTCTGAAGTAATAAATGCAATGAAAATCACTGACATAAGGAGATGCAAATAGCCTCAAGCTGAGTACTGCTTTCTTTGAAAACATTCAAGCAGACGTCTGAGAGTGTACGAACAAGAAGAAGAATATACGCTAAGAGGTATGGCGTCCGCCTCGAATTATAAAGGTACCGGGTTCGATTCCCAGTACAGGGAATATAATTTTTTTTTCAGAACCAGTGGTCCTAATGATGTCATACTCCCCCTGGTCTTCTGGGTAGTGAGATCGGAGGGTCTAGCCTTCTCGGATAAGGGCAAAAAAATAGGAGGTCCCGTGTGCAAGTTGCGCACGTTAAAAATCCCACGCGGCAGTTGGAAATCGTAAAGAGTAGGTGATGCGTGATGCCATATGATGATGGATGGTATCCGCATGTCTGGTTTTGTGTGGTGTGCAGATGTGTTCAGTCAAAAACAATGTTCATACAAAAATAACAGGGCAATCCACATAGGACGTCAGTAAACTCACGACGTATAAAGTCAATGATTCTTGAAACAGCCGTTGACGTTTTTCTTCATTATTTATTGTGGACGCCACAGTGACAAAATGGTTACGCGAATATGTAGACACATCAAACAGTCATTATCACAGCAACATTCAATACAGCAATGGACGGTAGACAGCATTACAATGATGAGTCAGATGCATGTTATATTTCATAGTGCTGTAAATGTAGTCAGGTGAAAAACTCCATCCTTTTCTATAACAGCCAGGAGATAACCAGATATATGAGATCAGTTCACTCTCCTTAGTCTGACTTCAGCAAGACAGACACGTCTGCCGAAGTATAAATAATGTCCTCAAAAATATCCTCAAGATAACAAAGGTTTTTCAAACCTAGTTCAGGTAACCAAGTAGCAAGTAATGGTCCTTGGAACCTGCATCAACCGATGCAGCACAATACAGCGACATGTGAGCTAGGAAAACATCTCGTGACGACGACTTTCGAAGACAGGCTATGAACCAGAAATCATTCACGACCAAAAATCGATAGAGTTAATGAAAATGTTAATTTACCTTGCCTTCCGGAAATACACAGAAATATTATGCCTCCCGGCATGTGCAAATACACTAGAGGTATTATCTCGAATAAACGAAATATCCATAAGAGGACTCTCACATTCCTGACAGAACAAAAAAAGCGGAGATCCCCTCTTCAACGAGGCATCTCTTTCGCCATTCCAAATCGCTCACTCCACTAGTGGTGGGCGGAAACCGATCGACCAAGAAGCAAGACAAGTCATGCGCAGTCCAGCGCAAAATGACCACAGCTCAAACTTAACTGCATTCGATACCAACGCGAGAAGACAAATGCTTACCGAGAAAAGTGACTATAAATTTCAAGCAGTTGTTGCCCTTGCGTTATAAAATAGATATTGAAATAAAACGATGTTGCGAGAATTTATCACGCAACATATCACCACCTCCTCCCGATAAAAAAAAAATGTGGAACATATTTTTTTTTTTTCAATATCAAAGAGCATGCGATAAGCGGCTCAAAACGCACGAATTATGCGCTGATAATTAACTAAATTGCCAAACAATAGGCTAATTATAGAGTGTCTGGTGAGGATATACCTCAACAGAAAAATAAATATGTCTCAAAAAAATATTCACATCGGGGGAGGTGTCACCAACACACATCACGTTAGCATGTAAACACAATATACGTATGCAAGTTACTATAATCATCATTAAACAGCATACTCTAATATTGTCTTTAAAAATGGATGTACAAATCTGATAGGAAAATTTAAATAGTACATTCTTTGACATGTAATGACATAAGTACATAGTAAAGTTAAACTACATGACGATCCAGGACATATGCTCTGGTATTCCGAGGGTAAGTACACAATCTAGAACTCGTCATGCTTGATACTAGTAAGGTAAGTCCTCAGCTCAACAATGACATTCTGAGAAAGTACAAGCAATATAATGCTAATTAATAACTAATATGCTTCATAAGGTACAATACATTATTAATAATTGTGGCTGTTTAGTAAACTAACGGCCCTTATATTAACTACTCAGTCCTCCTCTATCATCTTAAAAAACGAACAGAAGAAGATGACAACAAAGCACGATAGTGTGTACATATAAAGTAAGTACAGATGTGCTAATCTATTGTAGAAATATAGGTGTGTTATGACTCTGTAATATATGGAAATATAGGACAGAAGTATTAGTTGGAGTCATGTGGGCATCTAGACAAAATGTCAGCCATCACATTATCCGCACCACGGATAGCTCGTACCGTGAAGTGAAAAGGTTGAAGAGCTATAGCATATCGAGTGGATCTCGAACTCTTCAAATTCTTAGTCTGAATAGCTGTAAGAGCTTTCTGATCAGTCTCTAGAATGAAATGTGCGCCCAGGAGGAATCTTTGTAGTTTTAGAATTGACCAAACCATCGCTAACAACTCACGGTCTAAAACCGAGTAGTTCCTCTCTGCCGCATTTAGTTTTCTAGAAATGTACATAACAGGATGCAGAGTATTTGCAATATTTCTTGCATCAGAGGCAGCTCCAATCCCAGTGGAATTAAGCTTCACTCCGAAGAAACATCAGTTCCTAATCAAGAGTAGGGTTAAATCTTAAGCTGTGGAGGAGAAGAAAAATTAAATTCTTGATTTGGTCTTAGTGAAGAATTGGCATTCATCAGCACCACCGGACCCGAGTAGGCGAACACTTTTCTTTCAATAATGTGGATAGAGGGTGCCATGATCGTGAAAGATAATTTTGGAATAAATCTCCCATAAAATTTGAATTAATACCTAAGAGACTCCTAACCTTGTGTCTCATCGTTTTATAGTGAACAGAGATGTTCAGTATTGTGGACGTACATATGTGTTGTCATTTACCTGTTCATCAGAGAGACCATGACCAACTACGATTACCCAGGAAAAGAGATTTCACCAAAACCAACAAAAGCATTAGAAGGTTTTGCTGTTCAATTTAATTCCCTCACGAAAAGCGTGGACAGTAAGTCATATAACCCTAAATAGTGATCTTCCCAGGTATCACTGAAGAGACAGATGTCATCTAAGTATGCGATGACATCCGAACGATGTGACAGAATTCGACGCATCATGCGAACTGAAAGTTGTCAAGGGCGGTTTCATTGAGCCCAAAATGCATATCAATTCCATTGAAATAGACCCCTAGGTGTAGAAAAAGCAGTAAGAGGTTTGGCATGCTCTGCTAAAGGCACTTGCCAATAACCTTTAGACAAGTCAAGTTTAGTGAAGAATCTAGAATTAGGAATGTTCTAATCAGTAGAGTCTTCTTACAAAAGGCATCGGTTCAGCCACTCGACTTTGTATTGACCTGATTATCCAATTTGAAGATAAATCAACAGCCAAATACGTTAGTGTTCTTCTTATCCTTTCTTATTTCCGGACAATAACCAAAGGATGGAAGAATAAAGGTTGAAGTCGAATGGTTCAAATCTTAATTAATTGTAATCATTTCATCCAAATTCCCTTTTCCCACTTGCGACTGAAAGTGGTAAAGGTAAATAGGATAAGGGCCAAAACCCTAATAGATTGGAAAATTGTCGGTAAGAATTAGGTCATGTTCTATGACATCTGTGTGTCCAGGAATGTCAGTGAGAACATCCTGAAATGTTTGTAACATCGACGAGACTTGTCGATGTTCGTCACCAGAAAGATTAGGAGAAACAGAAACGTTTTTCAAAGATTCCGTGGAATGTAATGGAACCACTGGAAGGGGAAGGTTGACATCAGAGAAGGTAGCTTCCTTCATCCTGTATGACAGACAGGGATGAATAATGACCGTGAGGTGCAGGAGCATCATCCGTTGCCTGGAAATAGTAGTGCAGCAAATAGTCCCCCGGGACGTTCGAGGGGTGGGGGGGGGGGGGGGTGGGGGGGGGTGTGTGGGGGGGTGGGTGGGGGGGGGTGGGGGTGGGTGGGGAAATTCCTAAATTCCTGAAAGCATTTTTTTTTGGAAAATTTTATGGCTTTCCCATCAATCTAGACACACATATTCAACATCGGAAATTCCCGAGAGGACTATTGCTTAGCGTACCTTAACCCATTCAATAAGAAGTCTATTTTCCCTACTGGGGAGTAGGACGAATGCTTTGTCACCTGGACAAAGTTGTCGTAGACATCTATTCTTGTTAGCAAACTGCCTTGCCTTCTCTTTAGCAATTTCTGATGAAGCAGTTGCTAGCTTACATGCCTCATATGAGGATTGAGTTTCATCGCTAATATCATCGGCAGTGATGAGATCGTGTAATAAAGACATAGGGCCGCGTGGACGCGCGCCAAAGACAAGTTCGAAGGGCGAAAATCCTGTGTGTTCATTAGGGACTTCTCTATAGGCAAAGAGAGCCGCGGGTAAAACCCTGTCCCAATCTTGAGGATGATCTTCAGCAATTATGCTTTACCAATCAAATTCTTGAGCGTTCATATTCAGACGGCCTCAACTAAACGCATTAGGGGGGGTGGAAAACCCCCCCAAAGGATGGTCGGATACTACTGAGAGATCGTTCAATATGTAAGGTAGACATTACCTGTGACATAGTGTCAGATATGAGTTGAGTGCCATGGTCTGACAATATTTCTCTGGGGAACCCCAAGCGAGAAAATATCAACCAAAGAGCATCTGCGATATCTGTAGAAGATATGCTCTTAAGAGGAATAGCCTCTGGCCAACGTGTGCACATATCGACACATGTAAGGATAAACTGATGTCCTCTGGCCGAATTACCATTAAAATGTGCCAATAATATCTAAGACCATTTTCTGAAACTGGCCCGAGTCGGAAATGTCAGCAGCCTGGATAGGCGCAGCATGTCCCCCGTGGTCCTCGACTAGAAATGACCTCCTAGAACATACCCATTGCATATATCGTCAGAAAATAACGATTGTTCCTTAATGACAAATGGCCAAAAGAAAGCGTCATTGGACTCTCGGACTTTCCGTACGGCGCAAAACCCATAATGTCCAGCACATTACGAGTCGATGATCACTGTTGTAATAATTTGGACTCCTCATCAGCACTTGGGAACAAAGAATTTGTCGAATTGTGCCGACGTATTATTCGTAATCTTTGTACCATAACCCTGTACAAGTAAGGTACGGACCCGGTTTCTCAAATGCCAACCAAAGATTTTCATTTTGTGATATCCTGATTTGGATTCACCTATACATCGCAATAGATACGAAGAATTTTTTTAAAGTAGTAGTCTTAATTCTTTGCAATTTTTTATGATAAAAGAGTCACGAGTGAATTACTAAGTATAATATCTTGGTCTAAACAAACTTCCATTATCACTATTCAGTTAAGTATCGGGTGTTTTGTAGAGCTTGTGCTCTTGTAACAAGCTGCATTTGTAAGCTTTGCATGTTATTTAGTCTATCCCAAGTCAGCAATATCGGCTGTGGGTTACACTTCCCTAACTCCGAGAATACGACCAATATTAAGGTCCGCAATAGGATTAGGTAAGAGACAAGCATGCACATCTCCAGTAAAGAAAGGAGTGGCAATGCGAATTACAGCAGTAGGATATTTTTCTAGAGTGCCGCCAAATGTGACACATTTAATAACCCGTCCTGTAGCACAAGATGGATCTACAAGCGATTGTCTAACACCAATAGTGGTGCATCCGGAATCGAAAAGTAGTGAGACCGGAGTATCATTAACAAGACCCTTATGTAGAATTAAAGAACCCCTCCCGTCATGCGCAACAGCAGCAGGAAGAGCTGGAAGTGGGTGACCACAACTCAAAGTAGTTATGGTACCCGGTTCGAATAAAGTACTGCATTGGGGGCATTTGTTTGCTCTCTCAAAGTCAAAAGCAGAACCAGTGACAGCGTCAAAGTTTTTACTATCAACAACATGATTACAGGCTCCCTCAGTTTCCTGTTGTACAGCATTAGCCTGCTGATATCTCTTTTTTTTGTGTTGAGATCTACCTCGACTATTATTACCTCTGAAGTTATCAGAGTTATTATTATCTCTGCAGTTATTATTGTCTCTATTGTAATTGTTATCCTGGTTCGAATTCCAGTTTCCACGATTACTATCATGTTCACATTGATGCGAACATCTATTTGTTTGGTTCTGAGGTCTTCGGCAGGAATAACCTCTATTACCATATCCTCTTTTGAAATGCTTATAATTATTAGGGTGATAGTAACGAGTACTATCAGGTTGTCTCCAATTCTTCGAAGAAGAATCACCATGAAATTGGTTTCCATGATTTTGACAGAATTCTATCAAAATTTTGTTGGAATCTACGAGCAAAGTTTTGGCCATACGGAGCTGCCGAAGCAACTGGTAAACCTTCTTTCACCTTAGAGTTACCCATGGTTATGTGTGGGTGCGCAGTTACGTATTGGCAACAGAAATCTTCCATTTCCCTTATTATTTTAGGTTTACGTTCATGAAGGAAAGCAAGGAAAGACTCATTGACAGACGACATGACTTTGTCTCTAAGTATTAAGTCCATAAGTCCTTCATAAGTTTTTTCCGTCTTAGATAGTTCAACCCATCGTGAGAAAGTAATGCGTAATCTTGCAATAAACTCGGAGAATTCAACTCCATTTTCAGGTAACATGTTTTTAAATTGTAGACGATAGCCGTCTTCGTTAAGCTGATATTTCTTTAACAAAGCGGCCCTGACAACCTCATAATTGTTCTTGTCAGGTTCATCCACCATATTTAATATACTTAGAGCTTTACCTGTCAGTATCCCTGATAACTGATAACCATATTTTGCTTTGTCTATGTTATGAGCTGTACATGCTTGTTCAAATCTGTCCAGATAGAACATTATGTCATCACTGGAAGGACTAAATGTTGGTAACTTAATCTTAAAAGTATCATTATTAGCCTTACCAGAAGATGAACCCTTGTTTGAATCATTACCATTACTCATGCTTGTCAATTTCAATTTTTCCAACTCTAAAGCTAAGACCTTTTCTTCATGTTCCATTTTTGCTTTCTCTTTCCTCTCATCAGACTCTCTCTGTAATCTTCTTTCCTCAGCCTGAGCCTCTTTTTGAAGTCTTTCATTTTCAGCTTCTTTTTCAAGTCTTTTATTTTCAGCCTCTTTTTCAAGTCTTTTATTTTCAGCCTCTTTTTCAAGTCTTTTATTCTCAGCTTCTAGCTGGAGTTTTCTTTCCTCAGCTTCTGATTCCCTTTTTTGTTTTTCCATTTCCATTTGGAATCTCTTTCATCCACCTGCATCTGCAGTTTCTTTTGTTCAGCTTCCATCTGCAGTTTCTTTTGTTCAGCTTCCATTGCTTTATCATATCGAGCAGTTGCAAATTCTTCTAACTTATCACCAGTCTTCCCAAGCAATTTACCCTGCTCAATAAAGTGCTCAAATGTAGACATGATGAGTAATATATAAGTCCAAAACCTGAAATAATTAACTAATTTATTTCAAACCTAAGTGTAACAAGTCTTAATTAAGCACTTGTATATTCACATCACCTTATATTATCCCAGTCTCTGTGGGAAATAAGTCTCCAATCAAAGAACTTGTATATGAAATATCAACAATCAATTCTTGATCATAAGTGCACTTCTCATTCAATAGTGCACGACACTATTCATCATTCATTTATCATCAGTGTAGTAGTAACAGTGCATTAGCATAGCCCATTAACTAATTACTATAACTGTAAACAATGACTATGTAAACACATGCAGAATGTAAACATTGAAAATGTAAACAATACAAACAATGTAAACAATAACAATGTAAACAATAACAAAGATCAGCAACAATACAAAAACTTTCGCAGAAATCAACTAAAAATAAAGCAGAAATTAATGAAATATCACAAAAAATGTGACGATATCTGCGATAGAATTAAACAAAATACATGACACCACAGTGTATAAACAAAAATGTTGTATGAAACTAAATTATAGACAAGAGTAGGCTAACAAATACAAACAAATCAAAACAAAACTAAAGAATGCGAAATAATAACGAAAACAATATTAAAACCTGTCATCACAACTAACATAAATAGCAACAGAAGTCGCTTAGCAAATTCCAGTATCGGAAATTTGCAAACCTTACAGAAAACGCTCACAATAGACGACCTCTATGACGTGGCATAATCTAACGGAGACACCACCCAACCGAGAACCCGCTGAAATATAAACATATAAATATACGAATCACATATAAACATATAACATATAGAATGAGATGATACACAGAAGACTCAGCAGAAGTATAAGGGCACAGTTTACATACAAACAGGCCACTTAACTTATAGGCTTCCAATCGTAGAACAGCAGAAAAAACGGATGTCAATCAACGTCCTAAAGAGCGAAGCTCCAACGATGATGGCACATCTGAACTGCTTCCACTGCTAACACGATGGTACAAGAGCTTCTGAAATACTGTGTGTTGAGTTGTTTCGGCACTTGACCTTCTAATCCAAAAGTAAGTTGATGGAAATCGGTACTTGGCCTTCTTCAGAAAACAACCCGTTTCAACCGGCACTTGACCTTCACCAAAAACGACAGCACTGGAACCTTGACAGCAGCAACTTGCTTGACTTGCGTAAAAGATAACAGCAGTCCGAGTTAGCCGGCAACATGTAACAACGCCGGGTACTGTCAAATTCTTGTTTCCGTCAAAAAGTTGAAATTTTGACTTTTACCGGGCAACGCCGAGTACTTTGAAAATTTTGAAGATGTTGACTGTATTGAAGAATGTTAATTTCTTGAAGGATGCTGATGAATTCTTGTTGAAAATGAAGTGGGTAAGGGACCCCGTGTTTGCTGGTACCAGAATCAAACCAGCTTATGGCCACCAAATGATGCGTGCTGCCATATGATGATGGATGGTATCCGCATGTCTGGTTTTGTGTGGTGGTGCAGATGTGTTCAGTCAAAACAATGTTCATACAAAAATAACAGGGCAATCCACATAGGACGTCAGTAAACTCACGACGTATAAAGTCAATGATTCTTGAAACAGCCGTTGACGTTTTTCTTCATTATTTATTGTGGACGCCACAGTGACAAAATGGTTACGCGAATATGTAGACACATCAAACAGTCATTATCACAGCAACATTCAATACAGCAATGGACGGTAGACAGCATTACAATGATGAGTCAGATGCATGTTATATTTCATAGTGCTGTAAATGTAGTCAGGTGAAAAACTCCATCCTTTTCTATAACAGCCAGGAGATAACCAGATATATGAGATCAGTTCACTCTCCTTAGTCTGACTTCAGCAAGACAGACACGTCTGCCGAAGTATAAATAATGTCCTCAAAAATATCCTCTAGATAATAAAGGTTTTTTCAAACCTAGTTCATTTAACAAAGTAGCAAGTAATGGTCCTTGGAACCTGCATCAACCGATGCAGCACAATACAGCGACATGTGAGCTAGGAAAACATCTCGTGACGACGACTTTCGAAGACAGGCTATGAACCAGAAATCGTTCACGACCAAAAATCGAAAGAGTTAATGAAAATGTTAATTTACCTTGCCTTCCGGAAATACACAGAAATATTATGCCTCCCGGCATGTGCAAATACACTAGAGGTATAATCTCGAATAAACGAAATATCCATAAGAGGACTCTCACATTCCTGACAGAACAAAAAAAGCGGAGATCCCCTCTTCAACGAGGCATCTCTTTCGCCATTCCAAATCGCTCACTCCACTAGTGGTGGGCGGAAACCGATCGACCAAGAAGCAAGACAAGTCATGCGCAGTCCAGCGCAAAATGACCACAGCTCAAACTTAACTGCATTCGATACCAACGCGAGAAGACAAATGCTTACCGAGAAAAGTGACTATAAATTTCAAGCAGTTGTTGCCCTTGCGTTATAAAATAGATATTGAAATAAAACGATGTTGCGAGAATTTATCACGCAACAGTAGGCCATACGGCCGCTGCCCTGGCAAAATTTAAAAATTAGAAACCTACTCACCACAAAAATATTTATAGAATGAGTGATTCCTATATACACACATTTGGGATTTTCACCGGTGATATCGAGTTCGTGCACTGTGCTGAGATCCTCCTTGTGTGATCTATTGGAGACGATAGGAGCACTGATGGAGTTGTAATTGTGCAATGAAGATTGTCCTTAGGAGCACTGATGGAGTTGTAATTGTGCAATGAAGATTGTCCTTAGGAGCACTGATGGAGTTGTAATTGTGCAATGAAGATTGTCCTTCAAACCAAAACCACAAGAAGAAGATGAACAATAAAGAGTTTCAAACTCTCCCGATAATTACAAGTGGCGCGTGAAACGGCACGAGGGCTGTTTTCTTCCCTTACGTTCCCGTTGAACATCTTAGGTATGGTTCCCTGTCGCAGGAAAATATAATTAATAGTAGGTAACGCTTGACAGCTGTATAGGCGTGATGGACAATAGTGCACACGGACGTGTGATAGTGGTGCGCAAGAGATAGGTAGAAGGCACAGCCTGAGTCAGTGAGTTCTTCACTAAGAAAACCACACACACAGCTCTTTTTGTTTTCTCTGGCGACAATATTACTCTTTTGCACACACTGTGTCACTCACAAATAGTAGGGTAAAGGAGTAAAGTTAGATTGAGGATTTGGTAGTCTGAACTGAAAGAACAATCCTATCGAGGTTAACTCAATTTATTTCAATTTAGAAATGTAAATAAATCAATAAGGATTTTACAGCACATAATAATAAAGATTATCACGAGAAAACAAAATCACAACAATTTGATGATTTTAAAGAAGAAAAAAATTATTACACAAATAGTGAAAACAATGATTATGAATGAATTGTGTTAGTAAAGTTCCCGGCAGGCCTGATAGGCTTTTGCTGGAAAATATGTGAAATACTGTTTGTGTGTAAATGAATGTTTGTTCCTTTGTTCCTTTGGTGTGAATGTTGGAAACAACTTATATCCTGGGGGTCTCTTGGAAAAATATATGTAATCCAATGCTTGAAATTAACTTCACTGTTCGAATAAGATATCCACAAAGGGCACATAATCTGAACACGATTTTATAAATCCAAGATTGGTGTAACGACTTCACTGTTCGAATAAGGTATCCACAAAGGGCACATAATCTGAACACGATTTTTATAAATCCAAGAAAGGTGTAACGTATCCACAGTTGATGCGATATCCACAGATAACGAATTGGCTTCCAAAGGTGGGATGGAGGGTTAAAATGGGTGGAGTATGGTACGGGTGATGGTTGTTAAGGGTAATATCTGGTGTTGAGAATCGTTGCAATAATTGCAGTAATTGAAGTAATTGAAATAATTGAAATAATTGAAGGGAATTATTGTGACTGGTGGACGAGGACTATATGGCCACTGGCCAAAGGTAACCTCTTTTCAGCAATACGAGACAAGACTTTGCACTGCATAAATCTGTTAGACAAAACAAAAATACATGTGTAACTACTCTTCTGCTGCAACATGCAGATTACAACAGAAACAATTTAAGCAGTGTCCAGCGTCGGCATGTTGATATCCATGCATGCGTCTCGTTCCTAAAATAGGTCAGTCCATTCTTAAACATTCCTGTCTGCTGTGAATGAATTAGCGGGCCAGTCCAGGTACATACACAATAACACGACTTGCTTCCTCCCCTGTCCGACAAAGTTACATGAGGGTCCGCTAGAGAATCCTCCTGTGCTTTCCACCGTTCATTCTTTCCCGCGTTCATAATAATATGCTCATACATTAATGTTACAAACATTGAAAAGTAAAATGATCATTGAAATTATGAATGATACAAACATTGTAACATAACATCGCTTTAAAATACAAGCAGTGAAAATAAATGAATTTTCGTAAGCATTTATGATACATACATGATAAAGGAAACCCGTTTATATAATACACTTAGACTTTCACCATGATAGTAATATATTTCATTAGACTTTCACCATGATAATAATATATTTCATATCTATATATTTGAGCTAATTTCCTATATACTGGAAAAACGAATACATACCCGCTCCGGAATTTATAGATAGTCTGTAAGTTAAACTAGAGGGCACTATGTGTGTTTAACTCAAGTCTCCCTTATGCACAGTTTTACTTTACAAGACTAAGAAATGCGTCTTACTCTTCCAGTATGCTTCTCACCAGTGAAGTCTAAAAACTAGTTTCTTAAAGAAAGAATTATTTTCGATTTACCCGCTACATTTTAAACGTTCCCACGATAGCCAAAAGTATTGCCGCAAATTAGTTTGCATATAGAATGTCACTTGTACGTGCTGTGGTTTCCGAGCTCAAAAGTTTTAACAATGAGGAAGAAGACAGGCCATGAATTTCCGGACAGACGAGTCTGGAAAATCCTAACAGACCTGAACGCTGGTTGACCGTATCTTCACCTGGGTTAAGGTGCGTGAGAAACATTTTTTTCCAGAAACTTAGGATAGACAGAAAATAAAGCAATATACAGGATGGACAGAAAATTTCAAATAGGCAAATTATCTTCACTCTGCGACATTCCCCTACATTCCCGTTGAACTTTTAGGGTATGGTTCCCCTACGTTCCCGTTGAACTTCTAAGGTATGGTTCCCCTACGTTCCCGTTGAACTTCTAGGGTATGGTTCCCCTACGTTTCCGTTGAACTTCTACGGTATGGTTCCCCTACGTTCCCGTTGAACTTCTAAGATATGGTTCCCCTACATTCCCGTTGAACATTGATGCGTGTCGTATTATTTAAAGTTCCGGAGAAGGTCTCCGTGGCCAAAGTAGACACTAGGGGTAGTCACACAACACGAATCAGCATAACTGCAGTGAGCTGACAAACATCTCCTTCACAATTCACAAATATGCAGTTTGTTATACTTGACACAAAGCTCCATGAAATCAGTTCTCGCTCAAAGGCAAATGCAGTAATAAGTTGTTGTCCAGTCCATTCACTATCAAACGCTGGTCAATGGCAATCATACAAACTTTATTTTTCATAATCCACTGGACATCTTCATGAATAGATATACATTTCCTGAATATAATAAACCAGGGACACCTCAACTAAGTATATTGATGTCCTGGTGATGGAATGATGCAGGAAAAACATAGTATACTGCAGGAGCTCAATACACATACGTCCGCTCACTTTCAAACACAGGCCGCATCTCTATTTGCAGACGATCACCTCACTTCTGCTTCAAAATGTTTGCGTCTGCCTCTACACCATATCGACATGACGTCACTTCCTTTATTAATAAGTAAGTCCGTATAAAATTATCAAAAAAGGAGCCCTGTCGAGCCAACTATTATACCGACATAATCGTTATGAATTTTAATCATAACAAACATCTAAGGTATTGTTCCCCTACGTTCCAGTTGAACTTCTAAGGTATGGTTCCCCTACGTTCCCGTTGAACTTCCAGGGCATGTGCGTTTCTGGAATTCAGGTCTAAGGGTACATGAAGCAAACAAATGAGGTCCACTAATCTACAATGCCAGGAGGTTGACGGAGAACGGACAATAAAACAAAAATGTTGATCTGAAGGAACAGCGGGAAAACTGAGAAAACAAAACGATAATAAGCAGACGATATCATATATTTACCTGTCACGTGTAGTTCACGTGACTATGTAGAGACAGACAGAATAGGATCACTACACCCTCAAGCATGTCGTACAAGGCAACTAATATGAGGTTGTGCACGGGGCTGGCAAGTACATAATGTAAAACAAATTGCCAAGGAATCAACTTGCAAGATCACGTGACTGCTTAGTGCAAGCTTCCTGTCAGGGGACCAGCATTCAAGTTGTAGCTCTGTAAGAAGCGCGAAGGAAAGTGATGATGATACATTTATTTATATTCAAGATCTAAGAAGCCAAATAAATGTACCAAGCTTGCACGAAAATTGTTCCCATGATCGAGGAAGACACACAGAAAACAGGAAAAATCACACACCATCAGAGAATAAATAATACACTCAAACATGAATGTTGCCGGCACTCGTTAAAAAAACAAAGTAGAAAACTAGACTACACAGAAAAGCTACAGAAACAACAGGCTTACCAGGGACACGAATCCAAGAGCATCCGAACAGCACCACCGCCTGACTACGAGAATGGGTCACGAATAATTGCACTACCAACCGGGCACCATAAAAATAGTGCTTCGCGGACAGCGGGGCTAGTGCGTCAGCCAAACGCAACTACGGAATTTCGGACCGAGAAATGTTCCGACTATAGACGCAATCACTTGTATATTTATTTACCATCACAGAAGCTGGGGGCATAACTTTAAGAAGAATGTTAGGAAGAAGATAAAGATGAAATACAGAAATCTAAAAATAGACACGTAAAGAAGATATCAATTCATGAGATCAAATCAAGCAGATGGAAACGGATCGGTGATGTAACAGGCTTGAAGGAGTCAGTTAAAAGGTGTAATTGATTACACTTCACAGGGCCATAGCAAGGCAGACTGAACAGAGAAAGAGAGAGAGTGAGAGAGAGTGTGGCACAGAACCGGAAGAAATAGAGGTTTTTTTTGTGTGTCTTTGCCTTATGCATATGACAGCATGATGAGTTAACTATGATTATTATCATGATAGTGATCATGTTCACGGCGATAGTATGATGGCAGTGATGATAACGGTGATAACTATGATGGTGACGACAATGACGATAATTATAATGGTGATGATGTTGATAGTAAAGACGGTTTTGATGATATTGACGATAATTATGATGATTATGATAACGAGGGTCATGGAGATCAAAGTGATGGTAATAAAATAACGATGGTGGTGATTATGAAAGTGGTAATAATAAAAGTGGTAATGATGATGGTAGCCAAATTACTACTGAAGCGAGGGAGACAGCGCCAACTTACTACTGAAGCCGGGGAGACAGCGCCCAATTACTACTAAACCCGTGGACACTCCTCCCACTTACCACTGAAATCGTGTAGATCCAGAGTTATGTAATACTGAACCTCTGGACAAAAAGTGCACACGCAATACTAGGACCCTTTGTAGACACAGCGCCCACTTACTACTGAAGCTGTGGATACAGAGTGCCCACTTACTACTGAAGCTGTAGAAACAGCACTCACTACTGAAGCTGTGGAGACAGAGTGCCCACTTACTACTGAAGCTGTGGAGAAATAGCGCTCACTTACTACTGAAGCTGTGGAGACACAGCGCACAGTTACTACTGAATTCCTGGACAAACAGCATACACCAGTGCTATGATTCTTTGTAGACACGGCTCCCAGTTACTACTGGTCCCATGAAGACCAATGCCCATACTCAGCGGATACAAAGTTACTTGTGGGTATTTGACGCCACAACTACAATAAAGAAATTTTCCTTTACTCTTGATCTATTCCGGTGTGACGAAGTGATCTGGACATTCCATTATTAACTGTGCGACCAGTAATTATTCCCCTTTTAACTGATGATCAATGAGGATGTACTGAAATAAGCCAGTGCTCACATGAAACTTATTTCTCATATTCAAAGGTAGCTAATTTCTCATATTCAAAGGTATAGCTTATTTATCATATTCAAAGGTAGCTTACTTTTACATATTCAAAGGTGGCTTATTTCTCATATTCAAAGGTAGCTTATTTCTCATATTCAATGGTAGCTTATTTATCATATTCAAAGGTAGCTTACTTTTTCATATTCAAAGGTAGCTTATTTCTCATATTCAAAGGTAGCTTATTTATCATATTCAAAGGTAGCTTACTTTTTCATATTCAAAGGTAGCTTATTTCTCATATTCAAAGGTACCGGTAGCTTATTTCTCGTATTCAAAGGTAGCTTATTTCTCATATTCAAAGGTAACTTATTTCTCATTTTCAAAGGTAGCTTATTTCTCATATTCAAAGGTAACTTATTTCTCATGTTCAAAGGTAGCTTATTTCTCATTTTCAGAGGTAGCTTATTTATCATATTCAATGGAGGCTTATTTTTCATATTCAAAGGTAGCTTATTTCTCATATTCAAAGGTAGCTTATTTCTTATGTTCAAAGGTAGCTTATTTCTCATATTCAAAGGTAGCTTATTTATCATATTCAATGGAAGCTTATTTCTCATATTCAAAGGTAGCTTATTTCTCATATTCAAAGGTAGCTCATTTCTCATGTTCAAATGTAGCTTATTTCTCATATTCAAAGGTAGGTTATTTCTCACATTCAAAGGAAGGTTATTTCTCATATTTAAAGGTAGCTTATTTCTCATATTTAAAGGAAACTTATTTCTCGTATTTAAAAGTAGCTTATTTCTTATATTTAAAGGAAACATATTTCTCATATTTAAAGGAAACTTATTTCTCATATTTAAAGAAAGCTTATTTCTCATGTTCAAAGGTAGCTTATTTCTCATATTCAAAGGTAGGTTATTTCTCACATTCAAAGGAAGGTTATTTCTCATATTTAAAGGTAGCTTATTTCTCATATTTAAAGGAAACTTATTTCTCGTATTTAAAGGTAGCTTATTTCTCATATTTAAAGGAAACGTATTTCTCGTATTTAAAAGTAGCTTATTTCTTATATTTAAAAGAAACATATTTCTCATATTTAAAGGAAACTTATTTCTCATATTTAAAGAAAGCTTATTTCTCATATTTAAAGGAAGCTTATTTCTCATATTTAAAGGAAACTTATTTCTCATATTTAAAGAAAGCTTATTTCTCATATTTAAAGGAAACTTTATTTCTCATATTTAAAGGAAATTTATTTCTCATATTTAAAGAAAGCTTATTTCTCATATTTAAAGAAAGCTTATTTCTCATATTTAAAGGAAACTTATATCTCATATTTAAAGAAAGCTTATTTCTCATATTTAAAGAAAGCTTATTTCTCATATTTAAAGGAAACTTATTTCTCATATTTAAATGTGACCGTGTGGCCAGAAGGATGCAATTTTAGACATCTCGGCGCTGTCTTACACCAGAGGAAAACACCTTGTTGAGCACGAAAATCGTGTGACTCCAGGCAAGAGATATAGTGGGATTGTAACCATTAGTGGGCGGACCTAGAGTTGTGTCGATTAAGAAGATAATCTTTACTAAGATGTGATCTCATGTCATCCAAACTGAGCATAGGACTCCTGATTTGCTCCCTAGAGGGATGGGTGCAGCTTTGCCTGACATTTTGACGTGGCTATCATAAGGTACCGGGGAGTATAGGTAAGATTTAAACTAAAAGAGTTGAAGGCTTCAGTCAGAGCTGAGAAGTAGCTAGATCGTCTGCTTGTGCAAAACGCGCCCTCGTACGATAACCAAGTGAGATTCGGGCTGTTGCATAGTTGCGTCTGTGCTAAGAGAGCTAACGACATTGAGGTATGCTTACCTATGAGAACATTTTATAATACTTTAGATTTAGTAATATTAGACGTTTCAGGTTTAAGAGTTATTTCTTTTTTTTAGAGTTTGCCTATCTATAACAGTTTGATAAAAGCTAATTTGCGGGGTATGTGTTTTCTAGTGTAATTTCACGTATAACTATCGCATCGCTACTTTCAACTGTGAGACTGCGTTAAATGTGTAAAGTACTAAGTGATTTTATTAGAGGAATCCTAGTGTCGCACTGCGCTCTATACAAGTGTGTACTTATTACCATTATTATTATTTGTGTAGTGTTAAGTAATTGTTATATTGCATTCTTGTGAGCCGTAAGTGTGGTAAATGTTACATCAGTGATTTTTGTGAGAGAAAGATTAGCGTACCCTCTAGCTCCGTGAGT